>PVJD01002567.1:0-197401 GCA_004026545.1 Mormoops blainvillei | reverse complement strand
TTAAATTCCTAGTTAATGCTTTAAAAAAGGAATTATTGAAAATCATTGCATAAAGCCTCTAGTTGCTGGCTGCCTTCTGTTTTTTAGGCTGAATTGGAGACGCTAGTGATGTCTTGATGTCAAAGGCTTTAGCAGAGTTATGAAAAGTCAGGAGGACAAAGAGCGTGAAGCATGGGTGATACCAACCAAATACAACCAAGTTAATTTCTATAAGCCAGAAATGATACTGCTTTGTGCCTGGAACTAACCAGGTGCTGTGGGAGTTCGACCCCCTTGGTATGTGTACCTATGACACCAAGAGCAGAGTTCCGAACGTGGAACTTGGCACGAACCCGGCCACCGAAGGGGAACCAGTGTTCCCTCCCTCTTGGTTGTCCTGGTGAACATTACCTGACCGTTCTCTCACCCCTCTCCTCCCCTACCCCAGTAACAGATGCCATTGTTAAGAATTCTATACACCCTTAGTAACCAGCCTCAATAAAAACCCTGGGAACCTGGGAACCGGAGTGTCCTCCTTGGAGGGGGCGCTCTCCTTCCCTCCCCAGGCTTGCAGCGCTGCCACGCCTCCTGTGTGTTTCACTCTCCGCGGAACACCTGCAGGACAGGAAATGGACAAGGTGCCTTTACACATTACCTCGTTTGGCACTCACAGCAACCAGATGGAGTAGGCGGTATTATCTCCACTTTGTAGAAGAGCCTCAACAAAGTTACCTTGCGTGTTAGTGGCATGAAACAGGATACAAACTCAGTGTGTATTGATCCTGTATATAGTGGGGTAATTTGAAAACTTGGGTCAGAGTTAGTGGAAAAAAGTATTATAGCATAAAGGAGTCTTTTCTATATTTCCTTTAGAAAATGTTACAAGCCTGTTGTAGTAGTCATTCAAGAAAAGAGCTACAAGGTGGTGCCTTGAAGCTAGACAGCTCCCGGTGACAAAGGAGAATTTCCCCATGCCTTAGAAAACCTGGGCCAGCTGGGTCCTCTCAGCTCCGCACTTCCACCTATGCTCGTGTGGCTGGTCCCTACCCCTGGAATAGTTATCTACTCTGCTTATCTTCTTTCCACATCCAGTCACCCTTTTCAACAGATGCCCTTCTCTAAGTCATCTTGAGGCCACTCAGGTGCCATGAGCCTCAGCTTCTCCATCTAGAATTTGGAAATGATAGAACTGCCCCATGAGATCGTTTGTGTTTGAATCACATAAAGGTATAACTTATGTGGTAATTTTGATAAAGAGTAATGGAAAAAATATAAAACCTTGAGGACAGCTACTGGCCCACCTGGAAACTAGTCCAAAACTTTTTAAAGAGAAATATCGGTTTACTTAATGAAAAACTTATAAGTGTTAGGTGGTTTCAATAACCAAAAATGAAAAGAAAATGGCTGAACCTAAAGAATAAACTGAATTTCTGAAAGAAATGTAGAAAAATCTGGGTCAAAATGCAGTTCCGTTTTTAGTTTTCTGAGGAAATTCCAAACTGTTTTCCACAGTGGCTGCACCAGTCTACATTCCCACCAACAGTGCACTAGGGGTCCCTTTTCTCCACAACTTCACCAACACTTGTTGTTTGTTGATTTGTTTATGATGGTCATTCTGTCTGGTGTGAAGTGGTATCTCATTTTGGTTTTAATTTGCATCTCTCTGATGGCTAGTGAGCATCCTTTCAAATGTGTCTGGGCCCTGTATATGTCCTCCTTGGAGAAGTGTCTGTTCAGGTCCTTTGCCCATTTCTTAATTGGGTTGTTTGTCTTCCTAGAGTGGAGTTGTGTTATATATTTTGGAGGTGAAACCCTTGTCCGAGGTATCATTGGCAAATATATTTTCCCATACAACTGGTTCCCTTTTCATTTTGCTGATGTTTTCTTTAGCTTTGCAGAAGCTTTTTAATTTGTAGAAGTCCCATTTGTTTATTCTTTCCCTTATGTCCCTTGCTCTAGGGGACATATTGGTGAAAATACTGTTGCATGGAATATCTGAGATTTTCATGCCTATGCTCTCCTCTAGGACTTTTACAATTTCGCAACTTATATTTAAGTTTTTTATCCTCCTTGAGTTTATTTTTGTGTGTGGTGTAAGTTGGTGGTCAAGTTTCATTTTTTTCATGTGACCCAACAATTCCACTGCTGGGATTATACCCTAAAAATCCTGAAACACCAGTTTAAAAGAACCTATGTACCCCAATGTTCATAGCAGCACAATTTACAATAGCCAAGTGTTGGAAGCAACCTAGGTGCCCATCAGTAAATAAGTGGACCAAAAATCCGTGGTACATTTACACAATGGAATACTACACACAGAAAGAAAGAAGGAAGGAGCTCCTACCATTCGCAACAGCTTGGATGGATCTGGAGAGCATTATGCTAAGCAAAATAAGCCAGGTGGTACAAATACCATATGATTTCACCTATAAGTGGAGACTAATCAACAGAACAAACAAGCAAGTAAAATGCAACCAGAGACATTGAAGTGAAGAACAAACTGACAGTGAACAGAGGAGAGGCGGGAGGGGAAGACGGGGGGAAACAGGGAAAGGGTGGTCAAAGAACATGTGCGGGGGACTCATGGACAAAGTTAAGGGGGTGTGGGGTCGAGGGTGGGAGGAAGGGGGAGTGGTAGGGAGAAAATGGACAAAACTGTACTCAAATAACAATAACAAAATTAAAAAAAAAAAGAAATGTAGAAAAATCTAATTGAAATGGTTTTAAAAATGACCAGCCCACTGGGTTTCATAATTATTTGTCTTGTTTGGGTAGAAATGAGTCTTTGAGTATAAATGAGGCAACTCAATAATAAGAAACATTGGAGGCTGCCATTCTCTACTCTAGATGTTACTATCAGTTCTCCTTATGCTCATATAACACTTATTTTATGTTTCTCTTGGAGCAGTGATTAAAATAAGCATTTTATCAGAATATCTATACCTCTTTCCATAATTATAATTCAACTTAATAAATACTAATTTAGTGCCTTATAAATAAATACTGTGCAGGCTCAGAAATTCACTCAAAATTTGTCTTTATCAGGAGCTCCATTTCAAACATAAATCTCATGAAGGCAGACGCCGCTTTATTCAGATTTGGTATATGTAGCCAAGGCAGGGAATAATGGTTTAAGAGGCCAAAAATGATATAAGTAATTTTAGGTTGCTCAGAGACTCTGTGAAATTAAGACAAATCAGGGATTAAGAGAGGACTTGGGTATTTACATATTCTTTGAATATAATACTACTTTGCAAATCAAGAAAAGCTGTTGGTGCCCATTCAGTTTTTCCTCCTTGGTCATGGTAGACACTGGCTTTAATTGCTTCTGAAGAAGGTGAACGTTTTTGTGGCTCATGTGAAATAGGAGTGGTCTTCTTATTCTTTTGCCTTTGCTCGTGGTCCACCACTGGACCATAACGAGCAGGCAATGAAGGGAATCTTTGTAAAGTAAAGGCAACTAACAGAATGCTTGATGGAAAGGTGAAGGAGGAAGACCTGGTACAAGGAAAAGGCTTGGGACAGTGACGACCAGGGTGTTTCCTTTGTAAATTGTGCGGTGTAGTTGGAAGGGTACACTTGCTGAGCACCATCCATGGGCAAGGTGGCTAAGAATGTAATAGAAGTGAAAACATGTGCTTCACTGCCCTGTCTCGTATTTCGGGTGTGATGGGTCATTGGCATCATTCCTCTCAACAGTGGTGGTGCCACTAGTGAGGGGCCCAGGAAGGGCCTCAGACCCTTTCTGGGTGATTGGCACAGTCAGGTGCTTGGTTTTTATGAAATAAATAATGATAAAGATTAGTTTGGGGGGCACTGGAAAGAAAATGGTCAGAAGTCAGAAGCGAGAAGACCAGATCAGAGGCCTGTCTCCTTCACTGATGACCTACGTGATCTTGGGGAAATAATGCTGAGCTCAGCTTTCTAGTCCCTGAAATGTACCTGAGAAGATCTTACCTACCTGATCTAAAGGCCAAGTGAGATGATTTCTGTGAAGGTACCCTATAAATCATGAATTGTCCTATGAAGTTTGTGATCTCTATTTGCGAACAAGTGGGTAGGATTTTAGGGTAGGGTGAAGTGAGGGTATTTCATTGCAAGTTATACTTCTTTTAAAATGTGAAATTATGCCTACCGGTGAATATGTAATAAATCCTTTTTCACATTTTCTCTTAAATGACCCTATGCTTTGTCTAAAAGTCTTGGCTAAGTGTGGTCTCAACAGAATTCTCTGTAGAAAGCAGGAACACTGATTCATCAGAGCTGTATCATCTTTTTATTTGGTTAGAGTATACTTTGCCTTTCTATAATCCCACATCTTTCTTGGTTTTATTCAAGTTGGTTAACTATTAAAACTAGATCTCTCTGAGATTGCTCCTTAAAGACCTATCAGAAAACAGCAAAAGAACATCATAGAGCGAACATTAGACACTGAGGTAAGAGGACAATGAACTTTCTGACCTAGATTTCTAGTTGTCTCTGGTGGGCCAATTAAAAGTTGACCACTGATGAGAAGAGATTATGAAGGTACAAGAGGGACAGCTGAGGGAGGGGTGTTTAGGTAGCTTAATCATAAACCCAACTAGGATGGTTTGTTTACTTTTGGGAGTTTTTTTTTTTTCTTTAATAAGGTACTTTAAATGGAGAGTGTGATAAACTTACCTCAGAAAGAGGTTCACTGCAATAATGCGGGATGAAAATACCTGGCTCAGTAAAGTGAGAAATTTCTGTTGTATTGGGTAACTGAATATGAAATCTTCAACAAGCTATAAAGAGTCTTTGAGTTGGGTCTCTAGTGTTATGGGGAATAATTTATTAACGAAGCAGGTTTTGTAGCTCGAGCTCTTTCTACAAGTTGGCTCCAAACTATCAGAAACCAGGCAAGAGTGCGAACACTAATTAATAAACTATTCTGACTCCTGAGGTCTTGCCTGAGTCGATGCAGAGTTGTTAACGAAAGTTTGAAACTGTGTGGAGTTCTTGACTTACTGGTCATTCACATACTGAAAGTATTCTGTCCAAGTCAACCTTGCCGTGGCTGTGAGGAAGCCAAATGGATTGGAATGGGCTTTCTCCCTTCATTTCGCCTCCTTTTCTTGTTCTGTGATCGACAGATGGACATATGTGAGAATATAAATGCAAACTACCCTGACAGCTGCTCTAGAGAAAGAGGATTAAGTATTTGTGCTAAGCTTCTACTGTGCCTGTGTATAATGCACATGACACAGGTGCTGTCTTCACTAACAAAAACCCTGTTGCCGTACAGCATGGAATGATATAAAATTGATTTTTAAATATTCTAATAGGGAATACTTCCAGACAAATTTCAGTTGAGGATGTGTATGGGAATATTCTAAACAATTGTAAAAGTCTTAGCTTTCATAGATTCAAATATGTCAGGCCCTGAGATGGGACAGAAGAAGGACTCGTGGCTGGCCCCGTAGCCTCAGTTTCCAATGCTTTACAACCAAGTGACATCTCTGGTTGGCAGGTGACATCCCTTGTGTCAGCAGAGCACCCAAGGAACAATGAGTCAGTAGTTGGGAATAACAGTACTAACGATAATAATAACTAAAGGAATTGTAAGGTCTCTTTCTTGACCGTGTAAAACTGAGCTGCTCCTTTCCGAATTCATCCTAAGATGAGAGCGGAAGTCTAGAGAATGGCCTTCCAGCCCTGCTCTGCGTCACGCTCTTTCATTCCCTGTGCTTCTGCACATGCCGTTCCTCCTTGCTTCATCTTTTGAGTACCTTTCTGAGACTTCTGAGGTGACCCTTTGTCATTCTTTCTGGGTGCTCAGAAACATCCAGTCCCCCTGGCTTTCCCAGTCTCTCTTGCCTATGAACCAGGCTCCACCAGTCAAATGTGCTTATACCAGATCGAATAAGAAGCTGGAGCTTCTGAGGAGAGAGTGGGTTCATTCAGTTCTGGAGGCAGCAGTCAAACAAGTCCTGTGGCCAAGCGGTTCGATGTACGCCCAGTGGCAGCGGCAGGAGTCTTGCCACTGGAGCGTTTCTGTGATGAGATTTGAGTGTTAGCTCTAGCTGCAGAGCCTCTTGGAAAATCTGTGAGCTTCCCTTTGGTAAACTTACTTGCTGCTAGAAATAGGGAACTGCACTTCCTGTTTCTTGCAACTAAGAACGCCTAGGTGATACACTCAAAATCCAGTACAAAGGCGTCACCTCTGTGAAGCTGTTCCTGGCTCTTCTAGAATAAGTTTTTTCTTCCTCCCACTGGACTGCAGTAGCTTTCAACACATGATATTGCCACTGCTTGTTTAAGGGTCTGTGTTTCTCTTCTGCCATGTCTGGCACCGGACCTGATGCCTGGTTGTCCCTCAGCAATTATGTGGGAGGGAAGTCATGCTCTGGGCCAGGTCTCATCGTCTGGTCGGAAGGGTGCCCATAGTGTCCTGCAAATCAGCTTGCACACCTTTGCTAGGAGGGTCTGAAATAGGCATTGTGTGGTTGTGAAGGAACTTTCCAGAAATCCCCACCTTTTTTAGCATGTCTTGTTTAGAAGTCTCACCTGGTCTGGTACTAGATTCTCTGTTGGTCCCCAATGGTGTGTGCTCTCACTTCATTTACATTTGTTAGTTTCTTTACTGTTACTGTTTCCAATCTTGCCAACTGCAATAAATTCACCCTCTAGTTAGGAACAGGCTTGAATGAATTTCAACTCTATTGTGTCTATTATGAATGTTTTTCTATCGGTTTTTAACTAACAGTAGCAACTTGGTGTCCCAAATACTGAAGCAAGGATGAGTATTTTAATCTTTTCTCATTATTTCACCCCCTTGGGCTCTCACCTGCAGGGGTACCAACTGCTGCAGTTCTCTTGGAGCAGCCGTGGAAGTATCTGCTTAGTTACCTGATCTCTCTGTAGGCACAGGGATTTCATTCACTACTGTTCCTTGTTCTGTAATGATGTCAAACCTTGTTGTGAGGTATAGGATCTGCTGCTTCCCTCATTTACTCCCTTTCCGAAGACTTCTCTTCTAAAGGGAAGCACAGTTCCTCATCTCATGAATATTTTTTTAAGCTGTTACTCCTTTGGAAACGTTGTGTCATGAATAGTTCCGTAGACTTATGAGTAAAAAATTCAAGGAGAGGGATGCCTTTGTGGATGCTGTGGATGACTGAGAGATTCTATAAGAAGCTATGATCCTTTATGTACTGTTTAAATATCTATGTGAAAGCTTGACATTTCAGGAGTCAACAAAAAAGGGGAGCCAGGGACCACCTAGATGAAATGGTGCAATTTCACCTCGCTGTCCTCTCTTAATTAATTTCAAGGTGAAACTCAAAGGGACCATGAAAAGGTGAAATGAAAATGAGACACTTCAAGCCTGTTCTATTTTTGTTTCCTGAACTTAATATATCTTAAAATTGGAAGGCAAAATCCAGGCATTAGCATGGTATTAGCCTGGGGAGTTGTAAAAGTGGAGGTCAGGCAATAAAAGGGCACTAAGCTATGCATGTTGCATGAGGGATTAATTGCCAGGAGCATGTGAAGAGAATTACGGCAGTTAATATTCAGAGCCTGAGCAAATACTGACCTGAGAAAATCGTCACATATCTGCAAAGGAAGGAGCGTTCTAAGGCAATGTATAAAAAGAAAAGAGATTAGCATCTTTCTTCATTACTGATAGAAGATGCTTTGGGGGGAAATCACCAATAATGAATCACGTTTTATAGTTTAGCCTAAATATTTTAAAAATTAAATTCCGAGCATTGCTCATGGGTGACTGAGACTGTTAAGAATATATGTATAGGAGAGAGAGGCACCTCGCGGTGTTTCCTGGCCTTGTGGTATACCTGCTGATTAAGCTCACTCATTTTGCAAATCTGTAGCTATAGTGCTGTATAGTGAAGATTCAAGTTTATCGTCCAGAGCCTCAGGTACTATTAAATCCTAAGCACTAAGTGGGAATTCAATTATGTTCGCTCTGTCCTATTTACTAAAGCAGAAAATTGGCATCATTAGTCTTAGGACAGCATTTCTCTCTTGTGGGTGGGGCGGGGGCAGGGACCCGTACCCCAGGAGGACACATCACACTCTCCCAGGGGGTGTCTGAAAATACGTATTTAATATGATACAAATTTAAAAGTGGAACCATCACAATAAGTCACTGTTTTTGTAATGTAAACTACATTAGAAAAACTAAAGGAAATATCTTGGCTGGTGAGGACACATGGAAAATAAACTTTTCTCTGCCTCTTGGTGATTCCATTACGAAGACAAGAGCAAGGCTTCTGGACACGTACAGCGGAGCAAAAGTTGCAAGGAACGGGGGATACACGTGCGTTCATCAAAGAAAAGCCTAGTTTAAAAAACATTGAGAAGCACAGCCCTGTAGCAGGGTCCCCTACAACAGGTCCCGTAACAAGGAGGCTGCATCTGTCACTGAACTGGAAAATTCAATCTTATAGAGACTTGCTGACCATTTTGATAAATAGGAGATCAACTGTTACCATCTGATTTTTTTTCTTGCATTAACTATTTCTGGTAATATATAGACCTGACCTTTAAATGATAGTGTGTTTGAAATCAGAGGGGTTCTTTGCAGCACTCCAGAGTTTTTCCACTGCTGGGGGCAGTTTGCTGGTATGGAAGAAAGAGGATTTATTGAGAACAGATGTCCCTTTTGATATGCTTCCTAGCAAACGGGGGTAACAGAGTGCCCACTAATGCATGGAATCTGTTACAACTATTCTCTCACTTTGCTTGAAGGAAGCACACAAGTAAGAAATGCTTTGCTTTTATCATTTCATTTCTCATTAAGCTTGTTAGGAGAAGAAATGACATTAAGACATTTTGTGCTAAGTGTTAAGTTTTTCCCTGCTTCCAAATCTAGCACTGCTTAAGGTCGCAAAATCATCAAAGGAACTTGAGAAAGGGAAGGCAAGGATGTAAGCATGTAATTATCACATAGTTTGAAGAATAGTGGTTTCAACTATGTTTTCCTTAAAACTCTAAGATGTCATGCCAAGAGTAAAATATAGAATCCCTAATATATGGTTAATCTTTCAAAGATCATTATATTAGCTTTAAGAACAATATTTTTCTTCTTACTTTTTTTTTAATTTCAAGAGAGCGCTTTTAGTAAAAATGCTTTCTAAATGTCCTTTTGATGATTATATCCGCTGTGTTTGGCAGAAACGCGTTCTTTTATATGCATGTAGAACAGTCGGGTAATCCTTCCATTAAATGTAGGGAGAATACTCTGCTTCAGGAGACGCTCAATGTTCATTCCTGGGTTTCTCAACTTAAAAAAGCATTTGGAGAAATACAAAGGAGGCCAAAAATGTCAATAAAGAAATTAAAGGATCTGAATTCAAACGCTGAGGCCAACCATTATATTGTGTGTATAATCAGGAGTGAACAAGAGCCTAAAGTTGCCGTATGAGTATCTAGAGCAGTGTTTTTCACTGGTGTTCTAAAGGGGGATTAGTAGTTCTTTCATGAAAAATGGCCACTTCTGTAAAGAGTTATTGTTAACCATTCTGGCACAGGGATGGCTTCCAGGAAGATTCCTCAAACTTACTATGCCAGGTATTGTGACATGAAGATGCAGGGCCAGACATCACATCACAGTGTGAATGTCTCCTACTATGCCTGGCCCCGCCATTACATTTGTAAGCCTTACTGGAAGGAGCTGGAAGCTTTTCTTGTGGAATGTTCCTTCTATCATTGGATGGTAATATTGTAAGCGGAGGATTCAGTTCTCTTTGATGCCCACTCAAAACCATCAACAATGTAATATTTGATCAGTCTGGCTAGAAAAGTATTCTATTTTTTTTCTACAAAGAATACTACTATAAAATCGCTGTCATATGAAGAGGTAATTAAAGAGTAAACAGGAAAAACAAATATACAGAAAGCATTACAGAGTGAAGGAAGCAGTTACTTAGTAAATGTATGTTATTTTCCTGGATTTGATGATGATTGTGGTACTTGTCAACATTTTAAAATTTAAACTTCATTGGAATTTTTTTAGTCTAAATTCATATTGAATTTGTACCTAATTTTCTATTTATATTTTTTATTCTTTTTCTTCAAAATGGCCCCCCAAATATAAGATGCGGGCCTCCTAAAACCTGGATTTGTAACTGTGCGTATGCTGTCCTGGTTTATAATGACAAACCCCAGACCTTCTGCCTTTCTTGATGTGTATGCAAAGGTCCCTCTGAGGAGGACATTTCAAAAGCCTCTCTGGACAGCTCATCTGTTCTGTCAGCATCCTCATTGTTCGCACAATTTTTCATTAGTAACTCTGGTGTGGATTTGGGTTCTGACAGGGCTCATGATTAAGTATCGCTCATCCAATATTTGGTCTTCAGTGCTGTCCAAAAGAATTAATTCAACATAATTTATCAAAGGGAAATAAATCTTGTTAGTTCAAATGAGCCTAAGTAAGGGTAAATCTTTTTTGTTCTTACAGACAATAACTGTGAATAAAATAAAATGGAAAAGGAGGTAAGGACTATCCATCATTAATAAAAGAAGTAGTCTCATTTACATTGGTTACTGATGTGTTTCAGCTGAGTCTCATCTTAACTATCATTTAAAATATATTTAACTACAACAACAACAAAATAGAGTATGCAATTCATCATTCAGCTGCTGCTTGCCCTCAGAACATAATGGAACCACAGTGCTTTGGTTCCCAGTGAGTGATTTCTCTCTGGGGCTTGGTGAGAACGCAGATTCTTTTAGTATAGATATCAGTCTTAATTGAATATACATGACGACAAAACAGGGACATAGAACAGAGAGGAAAGGACAGCTAAATCACTCTGCTGGAGTGAGTTTCCAACTCAACACTTGCTGGAGGGGAGAAGCCAGTGAAGCAACAATGGTGGCCTTGTCATGACTCCCAGGGGTGACGGAGGTGCTGCTCTTCAGCAAATGACAGGCTCGGGAAGCCATGACTTCAAATTAGAATTCTGCATTCTCTCATGGTGTGTACCTGAGGACCGGGAACGTCAGCGAGCCCACCTGTGCTGTGGACACATTGTGGCTGCTGTCTCCTCTTCACCTTGACATCTAAACCCTCTATCTAGCCTTCCCCACTGCTCTCTCCACTAAACAACCTCACTTCCTTTTATAAAAACTTTATTATTTTCTTGTTTGTATTGTATAGGTTATCACAGTGCCTGTCATTTGGCAGGTACTCAAACATTTGTTGAATGAATGATGGTTGTTATCTTACATTAATGATAGCAAATAAAATTTGATATTAATGATGATGAAAATTATATAACAAAGAGAATAATAGGTACTGTGAGTTAAAGGCCAAACATTTCTCACATACTGCCTTTTTTGAATCTTCACAGAAATTTTATAAAGTAACTATACTTGTTTCTATTTAACATTTAGAGCAGTGGGATGCAGGTAAATGAATGCATCCAAAATTATGCAGCTAAGATCCTTTTTTTGGGGGGGATGAATTTAACTAGCATTTTTTTCTAGATTTACCTTCTATAGAATAAAATTGTCTTTTGATATCATAAGTGTACTATATTTAATATGTAATTTATGTGTATGCATATAAACCTATTATCTGTTTCTCTTAGCACGATATGAGCTCAGTGAAGGCAGAGATGGCTCTTATTTCATATTTGTATTCTCAAATACATATGGAACCTCTAGTCCAGTAAATTCTCTAACAGACCTTTGTATTCTCTTGAAGAACCTTTCTGTGCATTTTGTCTGGTGGGTGTTTGAGGTGAGAAGAATGTGCAGTTGCCTTGATTTAAGGCAGAACGGCTCAATTATATTTCAAGAATTTAATGTCTAATACCGTGCAGAAAGACATCGTATTAGAAATGGTGAGACTTTTTTATTTTAAAGATTTTATTTATTTATTTTTCAGAGAGAGGGGAAAGGCAGGAGATAGAGGAGGAGAGGAATATTGATGTGGGAGAAGGTGGCCTCTCACACACTCCCAGCTGGGGAGCCGGCCCACAACCGGCTTGTGCCCTGACTGGGAATCAAACTGGCGACCTTTTGGTTTGTAGGCCACCGCTCAAACCACTGAGCCACACCAGCTGGGGCAGAAATGGTGAGACTTTGATTTTCAGTGCAAAAGTGGGCATAAATAAATTTTGTAATTGGAAATATGTGTACTCATTAAATGGGTCATAGCTTTGCAATGGAATATCTATTTTAGTACTCAAGGGTTAGATTCTTGAAAAGCATCTTTAAAAAAATTTAATTATATTTTATTGATTATGCTGTTACAGTTGTCCTGATTTTTCTCCATTTTCCTCCCTCTACCCAGCACCCCCCCGCTCCCCCCAGGCAATCTCCACACCATCGTTTATGTCCAGGGGTTATGCATATAAGTTCTTTGCCTACTCCATTTCCTATACTTTACATCCCTGTGGCTGTTCTGAAACTACCTATTTGTACTTCTTAATCACCTCACCACTTCACCTGTTCCCCCACAGCTCCCTCCCACTGGCAATTATTAAAACACTCTCTGTATCCATGATTCTGTCTCTGTTCTTCTTGTTTGCCTAGTTTGTTTTTTAGATTTAATTATTGATAGATATGTATTTTTTGCCATTTTATTGTTCATAGTTTTGATCTTCTTTTTCTTAAATAAGTCCCTTTAACATTTCATATAATAATGGTTTGGTGATGATGAAGTTCTTTAGTTTTTCTTGTCTGGGAAGCTCCTTATCTGCTCTTTAATTCTAAATGATAGCTTTGCTGGGTAGAGCAATCTTGGCTGTAGGTCCCTGCTTTTCATGACTTTGAATATTTCTTGAGTATTCGGGCCTGAAAAGTTTATTTTGAGAAATCAGCTGATAGTCTTATAGGAGCTCCCCTGTAAGTAACTAACTGCTTTTCTCTTGCTGCTTTTAAGAGTCTCTATTTTAACATTGGTATTTTAATTATGATATGTCTTTGCATGGGCCTCTTTGCAACCATCTTGTTTGGGACTCTCTATGCTTCCTATACTTGCATGTCTATTTCCTTCACCAAATTAGCAAAGTTTTCTTTCATTATTTTTTAAAATAGATTTCCAATTTCTTGCTCTTTTTCTTCTCCTTCTGGCACCCCTATGATGAGAATGTTGAAATGCTTGAAGTTGTCCCAGAGGCTGCTTACACTATTCTTGTTTTTTTGGATCCTTTCTTCTTCTTGTTCTGGTTGGTTGTTTTTTGTTTCCTTATGTTCCAAATCATTGATTTGATTCTTGGCTTTATCCATTCTACTGTTGTTTCCTTATAAATCACTCTTTTGGTGCAACAGTTGTTCATTGGTATATCCTTCATTTTTGACTAGGTCTTTTTATGGTGTCGAGGTCCTCACTAAGTTCCTTGAACATCCTTATAACCAGCGTTTTGAATTCTGCATCTGATAGATTGCTTATCTCCATTTTGTTTAGCTCTTTTTCTGGGGTTACTCTGTTCTTTCATTTGGGCCATGTTTCTTTGTCTCCTCATTTTGGCAGTTTCCCTGTGTTTGTTCCTATGTATAAGGTAGAGCTGCTTTGACTTTGTGTCCTGGTAGTGTGGCCTAATGTAGTAGGTGCCCTACAGGGTCCAGTTGCACAGCCGCACCTATTGCCTAAGCTGGGTACTCTAGGTGGGCACTTCGTGTGGGCTGAGTACACCCTTCTCTTATAGTTGAGCCTTGGCAGATCAATGAGAGAGATTTATCCAGGTCAGTCAGCTACAAGGACTGGCTGTGACCACTTACCACCAACCTCCGCCCTCCATGAAGGATCAGCTGTGCAGGGGCAGAGTGGTGGTGGTCTGTCATGGTCTGAAGCTGTCTGCTGGGTGCACTGGTCCTGGGATTTCCTAGGTGGTACAGGCCAAGGTCAGTCCCCACTTGTGTTTTGCCAGGGACAACTCTGCCTGAGCTATAAAGCAGCCTAAGATAGCTGCTACTTAGGCTGGGCTTGGAGATACCCAGGTGAAGCCAAGCTGTGAATCTGAGCTGTTTGCTGCTAGTGGTTGGTCTAGGGCTCACTGAGGCTGGCTGTTGCTTATTTGATAGGATTTAGAAAGTCGTGAAGCATGAACCATCACCAGCCATTCATATGGAAAAGCAGCTGGGTGGACCCATAAGTTGGGTAGGGTGTTGTCTTGGTGGATCTCCAAGGTGAGTCAAATAGTGTTAGCCAGGTTGATGGAATCTCAGATATGGCACCGGCTTGCTAGCTCTGTCAGGGGAGGGTTTAGAAAAGGGACAATGGCCTCTGCTCACCTTGATGCCAGTCACTTTGGTTTCTCCCTGTACACCACTAGTGCCTTTTCAAGCTGTTACCCTAGTGCTGGAGCCCAGAGGGAGTGAGTCTGAATGGGTGAAATCAGGTGCAGGTTCTTTAAGAGGAACTGCTTGGGGATCCAGAAGTTTCTTCCACCAACTCAATCCCTGCTGGTTTTTTGCAGCCAGAAGTTGTGGGGACTTATCTTCCTGGCACTGGAACCCTGGGCTGGGAGCCTGGTGTGGGGCTGGGACTCCTCGCTCCTGAGATATCCCTCCCAAATTTTTGTCTAGCACATGTGGGTGTGGGACCAGCCTGTTTGGTGTCTCTGCCCCTGCTACCAGTCTGGGTGGATGTGGTTTCTTTAATTCTGTAGTTGTCAAGACTTCCATTCAACTCTGTTTCTAATGGTTCTGAGTGATGGCTGTTCTTTATTTTAGTTGAAAATTTGATGTGGTTGTGTGAAGAGGCAAGCCATGTCTACCTATGCCACCATCTTGACTAGAAGTCCTAAAAAGTATGTTTATCTTAGCATAAGTTTCCCTAAAAATGGATCTTAAGTAAAAACCTTGAAGGCAGGTGATTCATATGAGAATATGATCCTAGGGACAGAAGTGAGGGAGGAGGGAAATGAACAGAGAAGGGCAGCTAACACAATGGCCACTGTTATGGGCAATTTATTGCTTAATCCTGTGGGGGAAAATAAGTCTAAGGACCATTCCTGTGAGAGAAGAAAGGAGAAACGTTTATATATTAGTGCCTTTCTCATTGGTCAAGGACGGCCCTTCATGATGGTAATGCTCTGCTTCTGCTTTGGGATATTGGATGGCGAGGGAGCAGATTCCTGAATGATGAAATAAAAGTCAGGCTGCCGCAGCATTGGCTGGAATAGGAGATGAAACTGAGAGATTTCTCAGTGGTGTTCAGGAAGTGTCAGATACACTTGGGAAATTAAAAATACTTTTATAAAGGTTGGTTTACATTTAAAAATAAAGGAAAAGTAGGATGTATTAAGCAGGTTAAAAATGTTGTTTTTATCAATATGTTAACATGAACAAATTACCAGCTCATGGGAAAGAAGTAAATATTAAAAATTATGATACAAAAATGTTTCTAATAAGGTCCAATTGATCCAGATGACAACAGCATAAGGCTACTAACTAGGTTAGTGTCTATCTTTCATATTAAAATAGTTTTTGTCATAAGCAATAACAAATTCAAGACAATGATGTCTCGAACTTAATGCTTTTCTTAATATTGCTGTCATTGTCTAATCTGGTTTCACCAGGTTGACCCCTTCACCTGGTGTAGATGAGATCTTTACTTTTTTAATTGCAGTAAATATTGACAAGGTTTTGCTGCTTTTTAAAAAAATCCCAGGATGGTTAACGAATGTTTTCCAGTATTATTTATTTTCATAAAAACTCATGTTTACATTTGTACATTAAAATAAATCACTGGGGAAACATGTGAGCTCGTAAGCATAATCGCTGTGCATCGGAACAGGACAGAGTAACCTGAAAACTGGGGACGCCCTCAGTGGCGAGGAAGTCGCCTTGCATCATGCCATGGATGTGGTCCGCTCTTTTCATTTCGTGACCCAGCAGACTTCTTTAACAGTATTGTTTTCTAATATAATCTCGTGACTGAAATAATCTGCCTAGAGATTGGATTACTGGAGGTGAGGTCTCTATGTGTTATTTTGGGTTGAAATCCTGATCCACCATTATAAGATTTTGTTTCAGCCTGGGGCCTACCATAAAACTGTTAGACTTGGTGTGGTTATCACTGAGGGAAAGAGAAAATACTGAAAAAGCAACTCACAACAACCTTACAAATGAATAATGGAGAATATCTGAGGAAGGGAAACATAAATTTTCAGATTATACACACGGAATATCAAGTAGAATCAGTAAAAATATATCAATTGCTAGTCACAGTAGAGAAAATGAAAAATGCTAAGGATAAAGAAAGAATAATAGGAGATATCAGAGGGAAAGAAAGATTGCCTCCAAAGAAAGAGCAATTAGATAAATGATAGTTTTCAGATAAAAAAAGGATGGATTTGGGAAGAAAATAGAGTAATATTGTCCAAGTGTTGATTCAAATTAATTCTTAGTCTGAACTTTTATACCTAGTTAAATTGCCATTACAGAGAATGTAAAATTGAAGAGTTTTAGGCCTACAGAAATCAAACCCACAAACCCTTACTTGAAGAATTATTAAAGGATAAGTTTCACTAAGAGAAGACATATGATGTATAGCACAAACACTGATAAAATTTAACTAATGACCTTAAAAATGTTTTAACTATTTAAACTTTTTCCACATTAAAAGGTAAAATTCCAAGCACAAATGATCAGGGGTGTGAAAGCATACTAACATTCTTGTAATTTGGGAGAAGGCGGAGATACTGAAGAACTTTACATTTTATAAGAAAAACAAGATTCCAGACCAAGATGGTGACATCTATTGCCCCAAATTCTAAGGTTACCACCCCAGGGACAGTTCCCTACGTCACCTAGCTGAGAGCTAATCCAGTTTGCATTCATGAGCCCCACGGACTATATCAAGCAAAAATAGCACTCACAGTGGCTATCGCCCCAGGGCTCAGTGCAGAGGGAGCAGGCCAAAACACCCATCTCCTCGTCTTTACCTGACCGGAAGAGGTTTGACTGCCTGCACTGCAAGCTACTGCCTCAGGATCTGACCTTTCTTTAGCATACACATATGTTGTGGCTGTGATCTTACCTGGAGCCTGAAAGACAGGTGAACACTTCCCCTACCTTCTCCCTCTGATTCCCTTCAACAATGAAACTATCACCAGCATCTCCCTTGTAGGACCTTGTCCACATGTTTAGCACCCCAACTTTTACAGCTACCGTGTGAGTTATGGGTCCCCAAATCACATAGCTCTAATAGCCAGCAAAACTTGTCCTACACTGGTCTATACTAGTTGCTGAATTGACCTGTATTCCAAACTGTTTTATATATGCTACCTTTAGAATTATTTATGACAAAGAAGGCATAAAAAAAGAAACAAACTCAACGAATCACAAAGGTATATACAGACAATATATGCTTTAAAAGCTCTGAACTTAGGTCCCAGTTGCTATAACAAAGGAGTGAATGGAATGTCTACCCCATCCCCTTTTTATATGCTAAAAGTGCCTTAGCGTGTGTTGCACTGTCACTGTATCTATCCATCAAATTGTCTATCCATCCATCTAACACTTTGAGTCAGCTCTCCCTCATGGTGCGGTCAACTTTGGCTAGGTTAAGGATAGGGACAAAATGTGGGTGCGGCGGGTTATTTTATAGTCTACTGTCCCCTGAGAAGTTGACTTATACATCCTGCCTTCTTGTGTAAGACCTACTTATTTCCTTTGTTCCTGAATCCTGGGTCTGGTTTATATTGTACAAACTCAAATTGGAGTGAAAACTTAAGCTATTCTGACATAGGGAGTTTAGAATCATTTCATACCTGGCTGGGAGTGATTCCTCATTTTGACCTGTCAGATAAAAATCTAAACACTTTAGATAATGATAGGGCTTGCCATTGCATACTTACTACCCAAATAACTTTTCTTTCCAATGTGAATCAAGAAATAATCATAGTCAAAATAATTTAAAAAATTAATTCCTCTAGGTAAAGATTCTGACCCCTGTAGTTTTTATATACCGTCTTCCCACTGCTACATAAATTGGGTTAGCATTTCATCTTTTATTATCTTTCTTAAATTTCCCAAGTTCCTGTGGGTTAGAAAGAGGAGAAACATTTCTCTGTGTGAGTGTAATAAAGGCAAAATTCACTTTTATCTTCTACCTTGTTATCTTTCCAGAATTTATTTTGGCAGAACCCCCCAAAATCCTAGGACCTGCTGAGCCCAATTGAGCAGATATCTTGGTTCAGTTAAAGGTGTTATTATTTCACATCTCTTCTGAGAGCTACCAAGAAATGAATGAAGACTCTTGACTTTTTCTTTTTCTTTGTCTTCAAGCTCTAGTAAATAGCTGCTACCTGGGAAGTGAAACAAATGAGAAATGAACAAATGGTTATTTCTCATTAGGTGGTAGAAGTAGGGGAAGTGTGGCTTCATAATGCCATAAATCTATATACTGTGGAAAAAATTGCCTTTATCATATCAGTGTTAAAGTGCTCACTCATTGCTGAAATCTCATTTATTATTTTGAATGTTTTCCTCACCAATGTTCCCACTCAAGGCCTGTGAGGGAAGGAGGCCTCTTCCGTTGCTTGCTTTGAAAGAAAAATATTAATCCTTAGATTCTTAGCTTTCAGGATATTCATGAAGAAGTAGTGAGTTATTCTGCATATTTATAATTGATTCCATTGAAATTTCTTTATTATAGTTCTTACTCTCTCGCTTCTGCTTCCATTACTGGAAGATCTCTGACAAATAGAGACAGCGGGGTGATGTGTGGGGCTCAGTGTCCAGCATATTTGGTCTTTTCAGTTATTCCCTGAAACCTAGAATCTGATTTAGAAAGCCTCGAAAATAAAGTTCAAGCATCTAACCCTTGATGAAATTAACCCAGCCTGCAGGAGTAAGTAGAAGAAGATCTGTGCCAAGGAGTTCCAGGGATGCCACAGGAAGGCGGGCTGGTCGGGTAGGCTTCCCCCTAAGAGAGGGGTAGTGGGAAGGGGAACTGAAATTCATACTCCAGAGGCTGTGTGGGGTAGGGAGTGAGTATCAAGAGGGTGAGTTTAGGAAAGCAGAAGAGAGAGCTATTGAGATTAAAGAAGGCTGTGCAATTATGATGTAATTCTTCTCTTATGACAACCTCAAATCTTCCATAAAATCACTGCATTTATATTGTGGTGGCTTAAGGTGTGGCGTGGAACAGAAATGGTAGTCAGGGCAACAAAAGCATAAGCAGGGAGAGTATGGGAAAGAAAGGCTGAACACTTCCGAAGGACGCAGGTAGGGCCTTTCCACAGATCGGCTTTGTTCCAGAGGAACAGGAAAGCTCAAAGGGATATAAGAGTTACACATGGGGTCCACCCAGCCTCTGAACTATAGTGTCAAGTACTCAGCAGCATCTTGGAATAGACTGACTCTCTAGGACTGAGCCAGAACTTTGCACCCTCCCCATGTCTGCTGGATGCAGTTCTGAGGGGTGGAGCCTGACTCAGGGTTGTTCTGAGAATATCACTTCAAAGTCAAAAGAAAGGTGTAGAACCCATTCCATGGTTGGCAGAGAAAGTCATCATTTAAGACTTGATGTTCAGCCAGAGAACTGAATTTATAACTTAATGTGAGCTTACTCGGTTATGTATAGAAACTGCCTTTTAAAACACCTCTTAAGTCTTTTTCACTGCCTTTCCTTAAGAACCATGATTAGAAGAAAAAGGCTTGTCCTACTGGTCTACCTATATTCCTATTTTGTATATGTTGCATTTAGACTTGCCTATGACATAGAAGACATTTTTTGAAGGACAAAACAAATTCTCAACAAATTGTGAAGATATAGAAAAGGTTCAATGCTTGAAAAGCATTGTAACAGGTCCCGGGGGCTGTTACAAAGGAGAGAATGAAATTCCCACTTCCACCCCTATTTTATACAATAAAAGTGCTTTGGCACCATTGTAGCCAACACCACTACAGTAATCAGGTTTACAGATGTTTTCCTCTGAGCGTCACAATAAAGAGTACCATGTGCTATGAAAAAACAAATTAAAAAGTTAGTATGAAACAGTGTCTGTAAACACACAGTTTCTGGGAAATTATGCCCTGAAAACAAGGATTTTTACTCATGACTAGAAATGCTATAGAAAGGTGCAGAGTTCAAGGAACTATTCCAGGTAAAAATCAATACAGAAGACAAAGGTTGAAGGAAGAGTTCTGATTTGCCTCCTAAGATTCCTGTATCTTTTGAGAGGAAAAAAGAATGCTGGTCAACTTTAGACTTCGTTAGGCTAACCACTGAAAAAGAAGGGATGTAGAATGTTTAATTTCCAGACTTGGTGAGGGGAGAATGTAAATAGAGAGAACAGCATTAATTTAACAGACAAAGGAAAGGAGAAAGTTACTGAATCCAAACACTAGGAAGGGGTCCTACCACTCACCACCTGCCAGGCCAGTCTCCAAAGATGGGGTTGAGTGGGGAAAGAAAGGAATCTTCTATTTATTTAATGGCATTTTTCTGTCTAAAATATCTGGGTAATAAAAGGAGGGGGCAAGAAAAAAGTCAGGGTGTGACATCAAAAATAGCTATTGAAATATTTGTCACTACAGCTACTACATAGGTTCAAGAACTGAAAATAACACAAGGGCAAAAATCTGATTGCAGTCCTGACTGTTACCACCAAGGTCTTTGGGAGTAACGGCAAGTTTCTTCCTCAGAGCCTTTTCCTCTAGGACACTTAAAGAAAAATCACTGTCACCCTCTGCCAGCTCAGTCCAAGGTTGCACCAAGACTCTCTTCTGACCAAAAGTATCACAAACGTAGGTGGCTTAGCTGGTCTCTAGTTGCTGTCCAGCTTCGGGCATCTTATGGAGCCTGTGCTCCGGACCTCCCCTCATGGCCTGCACTGGCCGCTGCTGGCAGGCCTGTTGGCGACTGTTGACACACCCTCACTGGAGGAGGGGAAAGGTCCAACTGACTTTTTGCTTCCTGGCATACTCTGTTTCAGAAGTCCTCTCCCAGAATCCTCCGCCTGCCAAAAGCAAGTGGGCGTGTCCAGCCTTCCAGCCAATGGGGGCCAGTGTCGGCTTCATTTGTCATTGCCTGTCTTGCAGCTGCCATGTGCAGGGGGCAAAGACTCCGGTCATGCAGGCACAGCTCAAACCCCTCCCCCATCTGGGGTGTATGGCCCCCTGTTACAAGAAGACAAAATCTTCAGGACTATTTGTAATGGAGGGCAGTTTGGAAAACCAGGGCTGCCTGAATCAAATACCACCCACATAATTTTTAGTAAAATTTTCGTGGAGGCCTTTTGACTTCACTTGCAGTGGGCGAGGCCACTGCATTTTCGCGGTTAATGTCATAGATTCATGCGAGGAAGCGGAGCAGAAATCTTCGTTCTCTCAGGCTAGGATTGGAGATGGAGACAGTTATTCGGTTGTAGGTGGCGTGATGCAGCTGTGACTCAATTTTTGAAGTTAAGTGTCTGGACAAAAGTTCCCTTAGGCCAATACCTGGGCACTGTTGGGGGACTCTAGTCATTGATTTGGGAAGAATACAGAATGTGTTTCATCTGTATTATTTGAGGATACGTTTCCCTCCACTTATTATGGGAGACCAAGTCAAGATAATTAAGGATGTGAAAGCTTGGACTTTATCCCTTTCACTTTTTAACTCAATACTAGTGTGACCACCCAGACACCAAATCTTGTGTGAGGCAGATTCCAGAAAAACGAAGTTCTTCCCGGGACTCCAGGAAGTGGAAATATTTACTATTTTGCTTGAATTGTTATGAGGATAGGGATCTTGTAACAGATCTTGATTCTTCAGAAAATGAAATCTATAAAGAAGAAGATAGAGCAATGAGCTGTTCTCTACCTTGAGCAAGAAAAGAATTTTCAAATGTACCATTTTTCTTTCTTTACAAATGGCAAAGATGCTAGAAGGAGGGGCTGGAGAAAATGGCGCCAACTAGGCGCCGCCCCCTCTCAGGGTGTGAGAGGGCCAAGTGTGGCCTTCCCTTTGGGGGTGGAACAGGGAGCAGCCCCTCTGTCAGCGCCGTGCTGCCGCGTTGCATCCAGGAATAGTAGCTCTGCGCTTTCGGAGCTGAATTCACCACTGGAAACTCTGACCATATTTACTAAAGTCCATTGTTGTATCTGCTTCTTGGTTGACCGCCTTTATCTCTGTGCACAGCCTATGCACTAGGTACTAACTTGAATTCTTCATCTTTCCTCTCAAGCCTCGGACAGTCACCATCTTTCTCAAGTGACTTCCATTATCCAGGCTGAAATCCTACCTTTTTGGGGAGATTTCTCCTTTTTTCTTGCCCTTCACATCGATCACTTGCTAAGTCCTGCTGAGTCTTTTCTGAACGATACTTTCTATCATTCCATTCCCATTGTCTCTTCTCTCACTTAGGTTTCATCACCTCCTACCCCAGCAACAGCTCTCCGTGATACCCTATCCCTTACAGAACAACCAAGTATGTGACCCGGAACCCCTGGCCCTTCTCCATCTGACCCAAACCCCTTATTTTTTACAACTCCATTGTACATCCTTTGCTTCAGAGCAGTGCTTCCTATGACTGTACTCCCGAGAGCCATAGGAGACCTTCCCTCCTAGACTCCTTACTCAGGGGCTGCCTCCCAAGGAGAGGAACCTGAGTGGGTGGGTCTCTGGACTCTCATCTCTGTTTCAAACACAGCAATTCTATTTTGCTTATTGGGGTTCCACATAGGATTTCTTTTTTAAAAAAATAAAGGTTCTATAGATTTATAAAGTTTGAAAGCCATTGCTTTTCCAGGAAAAAAAAAAAAAAGCACCCCCTGCTCTTTTTCCAGACCGTGCTCCAAGCCTGCTCATGTCTGGGTGCTTGTAGTGATATTCCCCAGTATCATCTTCACATGTGGAGATTTTGTAGCGAGTAGTACCAAGGAGATGGTCTTACCAAGGTCAAAGCCATCGCAGCAGGATAGATGTGTGCACAGAGGGCATTCACCGAGAGAGCTTATTTCTCCTCCACCTACGTGTCCTTTCATCCCTTTTTCATGTGTTTGCTAATACTGTGCCCTATTCCTAAATGCTCAGCCTTCTATCTCCACATATACAGTTACTCGCCTTCAGCACCCAGGTCAAATTCGCCTCCCACAGGAAGCCTTCTAAAAGCCACAGTTGAATGTAATCTCCCTCCCTCTAGCCATGTCTTTTGATTCCTTCTGTTACGTTACTTAGCACTTCCCGCATGGATAACCTACCTAGTTGCTTACTTTCAAAGCTCATTCCCCCCACAAGACTATGGCATCTGAAAGGCATGATCTAATTTTGAGTTTGTATATTTGGTGCCAGTTGTCACAACCATCTTCAAATGGGCTAATTTAAATAGCCAATTTGACCAAAATGTTTAAAATTTATTGTAGCTGAAATTGCTGGGTCGACTACATCAATTGCGACACATAATATGGGCACAATAGCACATTTCAACCTTCCACGAACTCTCTCAGCAGCTAATTTAATTCCCTCCAGTTTCAGGAACAACCTCTCACAGTGATTCACGAGGTCATTGAGAGGCCATAAAACTCCCTCTCCTGCTAGCTGTATTTACAGCATGGTCAGAAAGGACATTCTTTCCCACTGGTGTTGAGGAGGCTTCAGGGCAGATTGGGCATTATTAATAAGCCTGTTCAAGGTTTATGCCAGCTCCCTTTTGGAGACAATGATTTGTACTTCATTCTAGGCCTGTAGTTTCTTTTAATTTTTTCAGTAAGATTTGTATCTAATTCTACCTACTAAATTATTTTTGCCAGGCGAGGTTTTTCTCACTCTGCAAAGGGCTTAGAAAATTTTGTAACAAAACTTTTATTTTTCATTTTAAGAGAGAATCTCAATGTTCATGTTGATGTTCTTGTCAGTATCTGTGGGGCAGACATTATGTTAGGATCTATCTGACAAAAATGAACACAAGGTTTATGGTTAACGATAGCCGAATAAAAATATTTCCAGAGCAACACGGATGACATTGACTCCTGAAAATAATGATAAAAATTTAAGTCCCCAGATTTAAGGAAAAAGTTAATGCAGATAACTAGAAGAATGAGTTTTCTGCTTTGGAAATCTAATTATTTAAGAAAGATACTGAAAAATCACTCTTCCAGTGATTGCTTTACTTCTACTGAGAGGTGATTTAGTTGAGGATCTAACATTTATGTTGGGTTTTTACAACTGCCACGCCTTAGAAGTCAGTCAGTGGATATTGATTGTGTATCTACTAAGTAATATATCTACTACTGTGCAAACCTGGGGTTTGACCTTCATGTGAGCAGCAAAATCAGTAGACTGTGAGTCCCTTTAAAGCAGACTAGATGTTCTGTGGAAAGTTGACATAAGGAGAACCATTTAAAAATGGAGCCAGAGCAGGCAGAGCTGGTCAGAGTTAAGAAATATTTGTGGAATAAACGATGAATGGACCCACTGTTTAAAGATAATTTCAGCCCTGGCTGGTGTGGCTTAGTGGATTGAGTGCTGGCCTGCAAATCAAAGGGTTGCTGGTTCAGTTCCCAGCCGGGGCACATGCCTGGGTTGTGGGCCGGGTCCCTTGTTGGAGGCGTGCAAAAGGCAAACCTCTCACACATCGATATTTCTCACTGTCTCCTTCTCCCTCCCTTCCCCACTCTCTAAAAACAAATAAAATCTTTAAAAAATATAATTTTGAAAAAAAGATTGAATTCATTTTTCTAGTACAAATATAAAATTTAACTCCTGATAAAAATTTTTAACTCATGAGGAAACCAGGAAGATATGATAACTGATTCAAAAGAATGTCCAAAAATAAATATTTACAGATCAGGAATAGTGAAATAAATATATATATTGTGACAAAACTAATTTTTCATCAGGGTGAGAGGGAAGACAATTGAATCTCTACTGGGCAGGACACAATTTGCATATCTATAGACAGGAATTTTATTGCATTGTTATCAGTTAGTTACAAAATAGCTCAAAGATAAGGAAGAATACAGTCTGAACCAGAGGGTTGTGCTCTAGGCAATGCATAGTTTTCTCTTGAGAGTAAAGGTTTGTTTTTTTTCCCCCCTACAGAATAAATTGAATGGGATGTGATTTGCATAGCTTCATAAATGAAAGGGTGCCGGTGGGTCACCCATTATAAATGGGTAAATAAATACCAGACTGCTATTCTTAAGTAGCCCACAACACTGGAGCTTATTTTTTGTTTTCTTTGTAAAGAAAAACTTTACTTTTTGGTGAGATAATAATGTGGTAAAGTAATATTTAGATATGTTAGAAAATACCTCCATATTAGTTTTTCTAACAACCTGGTGAAGTGGTCTTTGAGAAGATAATTATTTTTTGTTTTGCAATGAGGATGATGAAGGCTCAGATAAGCTCTTGCCAAACTGAGGAGGAAGTGGTGGTCCTGGGAATGAAACGCCTATTTTCTGATTCCAAAACTCTTGCTCTTTCCATCAAAAAGATCCAAGATTATCTCAGCAGTGAAATGCAGAAATAATTCCCTATATTTATTTATATTACAGACTTGGGCAGGAGTTTATTTGGGAAAAGAAAGATATCACATCATTTCATGTTATACATAGACACCCAAGAAAGGTGCATTTCTTAATTTCTTCACTCCATAACTTCCTTAAAATAACCCTGGATAGAAAATACTTGAAACAGTCATCACTCTTGCATGATATCTCCATACAATCACATGCTTAAGGGACAGTCAGTTGTCACTGAGCCCCTTCCAACAGCTGGAACTAAATGCACATTTTGTATATTCTACCAGGATTTTCTCTAACCCTTAATATCTGGGGTTGTATCTTTTATTTTCATCATCACTATCATTTATTATGAGGCTCTGTGGCATATTTTTCCGGTGCTGCAATAATTTTTTAAAATTATCATTTAATTTATTTCCTACAACAGTCTTAAGGGAGAGATATTTTATGTCCATTATACACATGATAAAAGTAAACCTTAGAAAGGTTAATTAAGTTGGTCAAAATCACACATAATATGAGGCTGAAACGCAGTTCTGGCCCAGAGCCTGGTCTCACGATCACTATAATTTACACTGTAAATCATTAAATGTTTCGGGCCATGTCCAGTGATTTGTTATTACTGTGGGAGTGATGACCATGGGGAAGAGTCGGTCACCAACATATATGAAATGTTGACACAGTGGGAGACATCTGTTAAACTCAAATATCCACACAAATAAGACAAAAAACAAAGAAGCAAACAAATGAAAAAAACTAGAAGTTTAAATCAAGTGCGTACCATTGGAGGGAATGGGCAAGAAGGAGACTTTAAACTATATTTTAGACTCAGAGAAACATTAGTGTTGAAGCCTGAGAAACATTAGTGTTGAAGCCTGATTATTTGTTACTCATAATAAACCTGCGCTCAGGCAGGGCCCTTTTCTTGTTCATGATTTTCCATGAGCTCAGGGTTCTCAGAGGAGGCTTTATATTCTTCCTCCGTACCTCAGGTATGTTCCCTATACTATGATCTGTGTTTAATTATACAAGCAATGGGGTTCCTCTAATTTCCCTTGGAAGATAGTTTCCCAATCTAATTGTCTTCTACGCATTGCCATCTCTCTCGGTGGTCAGCTTGCATTCTCCTTGGTTTAATTTTGTTTCCTTAGTCGGGCTCCTTTCTTCTCTATTATAATTATCCCCATTTGAGCAATAGCATTTTCTGCTTGACTTTTTTCCCCCCCCTCCAAAAACCACCCGGAAAGGTAATCAGCTCACACCGCGGTGTTTGTCATTTGGCTGAGCAAGCACAGTTCCCTTCAGGCCGGTCTCAGCCTTTGTGTCAGTTTTTTCCCCGAGCCTTCTTCCTTCCTTAACCTTTCCTTTTACCCACACAGGAAAGCAAAGAGAGCGACTTATGTTCAAGCCTGTTAGAAATAACCCAGCACAAAATCAACAAAATCTCCAAGTGATCATATTTTTTAGGCTCTAAATTACCAAGGTCTAAAATAAAACCCTTAACCTTCTTTCTACTTTTCTTTTCCTCTGGATCTCTCTTTAGAAGGCAGATTGATATTATTTAAAATTATTCTATATGCTCTCCTTTTTTATTTTGTTCTATTTGAGGCTCTTGGAATGATGACTCAGGAGGACTGGGCTCTACTTCCTGATTGACAGATATAGATCACTGAACCTCGCCGTGCCTCAGTTTTCTCAGCTTAATAGGGGAAAACCTTGTCATGCTTGGGCTAGCCCTCCTGGACCCTGGGTATCTTCCTGTCTTCCTTCAGCACAGATCTTCGTCCCTCTGTCCACTTTGAGATCAGACCTCTGGTTTTCTGATTGCCCTGTGCGTTACCGTCGGCTCCCTATGGATTTGAGAACAGGTTTCTGGACATATGCCACCACTCACACTGTTTTTCGTACAGGTTCCCCTAATTTACTCCTCTGCCAGCTATTACATTTGATCTGCCTCATCTGCTCTGGATTAACAGCAACTGCACACAGATCATCTCGATTCTGTAGGGCACGGGATGTAATCTCTTATGAATGTGGATTGCTGAGAACACTGGGGAGTACTCTCCACTTGGAGTTGGAAGACAGGGACTCAAACTCTAGCACTACTAGAAATGTCTTAAATTATAAAAGCAACTCTCTAGTTTCTGGGAAACTCATTTCTGCATAAGTAAAACTGGAGTTATGATAATGCCTGCCCTTTGTATGTAATCCAGGCCCAAATGCTTCCTGTTAAAGTGTTATACAATTATTTGAAGATGTATTTCCTGGTATATGCTCCTTCAGGAGGGTATGGAAATAGTTCCTTATTGTCTGGAACTAACCTGTGGTTCTTAGATACTAAGGGTTCCACAGCAGCTTAGGGCCAAAATCCCATCCTAGAGGCATAAGGCATCTATTCCCATCTCATGTTTATATGCTCCTTAAGGAAAAATGGAATTGATTATGACCTTGGTTATTGCTAGTTCAGGATACTAGTTGTTTTCTTCCTCAGATACCCTTCCAACAAAAATGTATTTTAAGTATAGCATTTTAACTATTTCCTTGATATTTTGACTTTTATTTTATATGGCTGCACATTGTGAGATACGACATAATTCTTGTACTGTTTTTCTTGCCTCCATGATGATGCACAATGATAACTAGATATTTTTATTTATTTATTAATGAGTGTATAACTACACCATAGCAAATTAACTCTATTGCTTTTCTATTAAAGGATTGACAGTCGAGAATGTTTTAAAGCAAATTTACTTTCCTCAATAAATTTGCTTTAAGATGTGCAGTAGTCATGTGATGCTGCAGTATTATTTATTATTGCTCTATTTAATTTTTTGCTAACATACAATAATTCATTTGATGTTTATCTCAGATGGATGTCTTATCTCTACATGTGATATTTTCTTCAATATAATAAATCTTTCAATGGATATTCTTTCTCACATTTATTTCTGTTAGAAATATAATACTTCTGCCCCAGAAGAGTTGGTATATTTGATTTTAATTGCTTATGTTCTATCTGTTTTGTTGCAATCACAGATGGAAAGAACTTCTGAAAGTCATTTAATCAGTCGCTCTGCCTTTAAACAAAAGGGAGCAAAACAGAAACATGTATAGAATCTATGGAGAGAGATCTGCAAAGCAGACGGTTCCACTCTCTTTTTGGGCAATCATTTTTTTTTAAGTATAAAATTTATATCCCTACTGCGGTTTTCCTTCCTTTGGGAAAAAGTACATTTTTTCCTTTAATAAAATTGGATATGCTCACTGAATTGCTTTATTATCACAACAGAGGTTTGGCTGTCACCTGGTTTTATGCTTTAGGTGCTTTATTAAAATTTCCTTTATTTCTATATTTTGTTTGCTTTTATTCTGTGGTGATTTGCAAACTATCTGTCCAGTTTTTATTTATACCTGTGTTTCATTTTGCAGGCTGGAAATTGAGAACCACATAGTAGCATGCGACTCTCCCCTATGAATTTATCACATAAATTCATAGGGGAGAAGGTTTCTGTGGAAACCTTCCTCGTGTTTCCACAGAATGGATTTCCCTCGGCTCTTGTTAATCTGATCTGGGATTATAAACCGGTTCATTGCCACAATCTCACGATTGCTTCCTATGGACTCAGTACACCCCCCGTTTCCTCCCCGCTCATCATTCTCTCCTCTGCCTATCCGGTGCCTACTGAATTTACTCTTACTAAAGCCAGTGGTTATATAATAACTTAATAGCCAGAGCCATGGATGTATCTAAAACTGCAACCTTCTTGATTTTTTTTTTTTTGGTATCAGTGTCATTGTGAACACTTGACATTGTCTCTTCCTGAGAGAATCTAGACGACCCTAATAAAGACACGTTTTTCTCCCACTTCCTTTAGCAATTTGCCCCTTTACCGAGGCAGTGCCTTCCTGAGGGCTCTGTCTGAAGCATCGTTTGATAGGATGAGTCTGCCCGGCTGATGGGAACAGGAACAATGCCTTGCTACGTGTGACCTTCCTAGGTTGTTGGGCCTCGTACTGTTTGGTGTTTTCTTTTCTACTGCCATCAAGTATTTTCCTCAAATTCATGTGATGGTTACTGCTCAGGGGCTTTAAGTGGTGCCCTTTGCAGATCTCCAGAAGTCTCTCTGCGGCTCTCTCCTTTCCTTTCCCTGCACTGCAGATTCTTTCCACTATGACCTCTCTGAATCACGGACCCTATCTTCTCAAATCAGGGAGACTGCTGAACTCCGAGTTCACCCTCTCCGCACTGCAGGCTAGAAACTCTCTCCAGCAGTAAACTTGTCATAAGTAAAATAATGAGAGAGCTTATCATCCCCAGGAAGTAAGTTATCATAGGGTTCGCCTACTTGTTGTCTTCTCTGTCAAGGATCAATGCCCTTCTCAATCTGTTGTTTAATGCTTGAAACTGTTGTTTCATAAATTTTGTCTTTTTTTTTTTTTTTAAGATTAGAGGGTAAATTCACTTCCTGTTATACCTTGTACACGGTGAACACATCTGAACTGTGACTGTCCTAACTAGGCCTAACATGTGAGGCACCGTGGGCAGAGCAGTGGAGAATACAGCTATGGTGACTCTCCTTCTCTGCTCCTAACGGTTCTGTCAGGCTTCTGTCTTCTCGCGCTAACTGTGGAGACTGCCATTTTCTACAGTACCACCGGGCCAGCTGTGTCTCTCCAGCCCTGCTCCCTGGGCTCCTACTTCTTTCTGCCAACCTAGACATCTTTACTTGGATCGCTTAAAGAAGCCTCACATAAGAATTTCTCCAAAAACTTCTCATTTTTGAACTTAAGCTGATTTCACTTTCTCTATTCCATAAAAGTTGGTACAGTATGTTAAAGTTATCTTTATCTCCAATTCTTCACTTTTCACATTCAGTTATCGGTTCAGCTGTTCATTTATAAACTATTTATTGAGCATTTGTTATGCATGAAACACTCTCCTAGGCACTGAAAATGTCTAATCAACTGAAATAAAAACAAAATTTCTGAATGTTTGTAATCTACCTTCTTTTAGGGGAAGGCAGGCAATTATGAAATACATTATATAAAATGTTTGAGGGTGATATGTTCTGTGAGGATAAATAAGTCAGGGAAGGGAGTAGGGGTGGAAGGGGTAGGGATGTTAATTTTAAATAGTATAACGAGGGAAGGTCTCATTAAAAAGATGGCATTTATGAGGATTTAAAGCTAGTGGGAGAAAGAGCCATGGGGATATTTATAGGAGGTTTAGGTAGAGGGAATGGCAGGAGCAAAGCCCTCAGGTGGGAGGATGCCTGGAGTATTCTTACAACATCAGGCGACCAGCGAGGCTGGAGTGGAGGGAGTTCGGAGATGTGGACAAGGAAGGAAGAGAGACAGTATTGGTTAGGAGATGGCAGCTCTTGTAAGTTCTTTGATTTTGACTCTGAATGAACTACGGAGCTTGTGAATCTTTTGAGCTGGGAATAACGGATGACTTGTGTCTTCAAAGGATTACCCTGACTACTCTGTTGAGACTAGACTGAAGGTGGTTCTGAGTGGAAACATGGAGAAGTTGTTGCATTTAGGAAGTTGTTGCAAATATAAGGCGAGAGAGGATGGTGGCTTGGACTGGGGTAATAGCTATGGAACTAGCAAGAACTAATTTTCTGGGATAATTTGAAGATAGATCTAACAGTATTTCCTGATTGATTTGGACATGGTTATGACAGAAAGAGAAGGGTGAAGGATCGTTCTGAGGTTTATTTTTTGAGCATCTCAAAGAATAAAGTTGTGATTAATTGAAATGGTAAAACCATGTGTGGAGAAGATGTAAAGTAGAAGATGAGGAGTTTGTTTGGGGCATGTTAGGTTAGAGATGTCTATTAAATATCAAAGTGGATATGTAGAGAAGGAAATTGGACACACAAATCTGGAGTTCAAGAGAAAGATCTGATCTGCAGATGAGAATGTGAAATATGTTCTGAACCTGATGGGAAAAGCAAGGAACAGGTATAGCTACAAAAGAGATGAAGTCCAAAACTAAGACCTATAAAACCCAAGGTTAAAAGGATGGGAAGGATAAAACAAACCAACTAAGGCTACCAGGGAAGCAGGGATGAAAATATGGGTGTGATGTCTTCGAATCAAGAGAAGAAAATGTTTCAAAGAAGAAAGAGTATTAACCCTATGTAAAATGCTATGGATAGATTTTTTAAAAATGTGGACTGGAAGTTGACTGTGTCCAGCACTAGCAACCTGCTAAATAGCTCTTGCTTTTATCTTTTCCTTCACATAAAATTCTATGTAAAAAATCCAAACAGGTCTTTTGGTGTTGATCTATAAGCAACAGCATGCATATATAAGGTCTGTCCAGAGAAAGTCCAACCATTGTTAATATAAAGGGAATGCTTTGCGTGACATTGATATAACACGACAGCCAAGGAGAGTGGACCGGAATGTGCGTTCACGAACAATGATGGCTTCACAGTACTAGTCAGTGGGGGCCACAGATGCCTTTGAATGAGCATGTGTACTCTGTGGCTGTCACATTCAAAATGACTGAGCGAGTACAGCAATGAATCTGCATCAGATTTTGCGTTAAGCTTGAACATTTCTCTGCAGAAACTATTCAGGTGATTCAGAAGGCCACAGCTCTGGACAACTGGTGATTGGCATCTTCATCATGACAATGTGCATGTCTATGCATGCATCATGCCTTGTACAGAGTTTTTTTGCAAAACACCAAATCACCTAGGTGACTCAGCCCCGCTACAGCCCAGGTTTGGTGCCCTGTGACTTCTGGTTTTTCCCAAAACTAAAATCACCTTTGAAAAGGAAGTGATTTCAGACCATCAGTAAGATTCAGGAACACATGACAGGACATCTGATGGTGACTGGGAGAACAGTGTGAGGTCCCAAGGTGCCTATTTTGAAGGGGACTGAGGAGTCATCATCCTATGTACAGTGTTTCTTGTCTCTTGTATCTTGTTCAATAAGTGTCTCTATTTTTCATGGTACATGCTGGATATCTTCTAGACAGACCATATATGCAACTACTTATTATAATTAATATATGTTTGACATTGTCATGTATATACATATATTTCACATTGTCATCAGAGTGACCTTTGTCAATAATGTTCCCATCACATATTTCACATACCTTATGTTTGTTTCATCCATCCCTTCCATCAAGTTTGAAACTCCTCACTATATGGTAGATTTTCTCACTATGTGTTTAGCAAATGAATAAAAGAATGAATAAAAGCCCTCCTTGATTATTGCAGCTATCATTAGCTCTACGTCTCCATGCTACACATGTTTATTTAGCCCTTGATGGTTATTTATTTTCACTTCATATGCCTTTGCCTTCTTAGATGATGTTTAATATAAAAATTGCGATTTGTTAGGCAGGATCTATAATGCTCCAAGCACTGTTCCGAGCATCTTTAGCTCATATTTTTTATAAGCACCATTTTCTTCTTCCTACAATCCTGTGAAGTAATTGTTATTATCCCTCTTTTTCTCAGGCAAGGAATTCAAGGCTCAAAGGAGTTAAGTCCATTGTACAGGGTCACACAGGGCTGGTAAGTGGCAGAGCCATGATTTGAACACGAGCATTCTTACTGAAATATATTTGAAAACATCACGTACAGGGCATTCTTTGAAGTTATTCACCATGCCTTACATTTTTTATCTGTACCCCACTGGTCCTTTTCCCATCCCCAGCACACCGAGGACAGAGCAAGGCACAGGTTAGGATTTCAAGGAATATTAATGACTAATGATTACTTTGTGGGGTGGCCGAGAATGTTCTCAGGAGAGCCAAATCACAGGGCAGTTAGCTTTTCCTATCTAGTCACCGCCCAGCATATGGAAAAACTGGCAAAAAACCTAGCATAAGCAGAGTCAATCTCCAGAAAACCTGTCATGCAGAAAAGATTCATGCTGTGTTTGAGAAAAATGCAAATACCAGTCAAACTGAAAGGGCTTTCTTAGGGGGAGAAAACTTTGCATCGAAAAAAAATTATGATAAAACCAAAATGTTTTAAAAAAATATCTTCAGATTAAGTTGTTATTTTTTTTATTTTTTATTTATTCTTTATTGTATTTTTTTTCAAATTGCCTTTTAGTTTCCTTATACTCCCTTCTCTGTGAGCTTCTTGAAGGGGGCACATTTTAACAATTTCTTGATCAATAAATACTAAGCACTGTGCAAACTCTTACATACATTCATTCATTTAGCATATATATGTATTGAGTACGTATTATGATCTAGGATATTTTCTAGGCACTTGGGGTACATCATTGAATAAAACAGACAAAATTTTCTACCGTCATGGAAAGGGAAGGAAAGGGAACGGATGGATGTGTAAACAAAATAAATCACTAAATTGTATGGTATGCTACCGGGTGATAAATTCTATGTAGACAAAATAAAGTTAGAGAAAGTACAACCAGGGGTGCCAGAGTGAGGGAAAGCATAGGTGTAATTTTCTGATCATTGTTGGCTTTCTTCAAAGTGACATTTGGGCAAAACTTGAAGGAGCTGAGAGAGTTTTCTATCCATATGAGTTTGGCGGGCATGGGGTGGGGGGCGGCCCACCGTTACCAGTATGGCCAAACAGCGTGAAGACGAGAGTGGCAGAGGTGAGGTTGCTATCTGACAGGGACTGGCTCGGAGCAGGTCTGCCTCAGGTTGGTCTGTGGTGTGTGGGTTCTTGATTTCTTGTAGGAAAGATTTCATAAGGTGATTTTGAGAGTATGAGGGGGAGGGCAAAAAACCCCAGAATTATTTTCTGGAGGGTGGGCCCCTTGTAGTACAGGCTTCCCCCACTAGGTGAGTGTTCTAGGAACCCATCTGTATCAGTGTACCAGCTGGTGTTGTAAGGGGCTGCATTTGGCTTCAGTGAATTTTTTTTGAAGATTCTCAACATGTCTGCCCATTTCATGGTGGCCTATTTATGAGTGCACCTGCCCACACAGTGCTGAGTGTTCACCAGTTTTGGACCAAAAATGTCATGAGTCCCGTGCCCCACGCTCCCTATTCACCTGATCTTGCCCCTGGCAGCTTTCCTTTGTTTCCCCCCGATGAAAAAATCCTCAAAGGGAAACATTTTGCCTATGTGGAAAAGGTGAAACAAAAAATGGCAGAAGCATTAAAGGCAACAAAATTGACGAGTTCAAAAACTGGCTTGATCGGTGGAAAAAAAGCCTTGATAGCCATAATGCGTCAAAGGGAGAGTGCTTTGAAAGTGAGTGAAGTTTAAGCATGTAAGAATAAATACACAATTTTTAAGTAAATAAACTCTGGCATTTTTGGGGTCCCCTTGTATGTTTACTAAAGCTGGGGGCAGTGGAACCAAGGAAGGACTTAAGGTAGAAGGGGCAACAGGAAAGAGCCCAGGCGGTGCTCTCCTTCGGCTCCCGTGGAATGTTATGGGAAAGAAGTGAACCAGGGCAGGGCTGCTGTTTGCTCACTGGGAGGTCAGAGGAAAGGAGGAGGCCCTGGAGACAGGGTCAGGGGTAAGCCCAGCCCGGACGAGCTGCCACTTCCCGCTGCTCCACTGACTGCTAGTCTCCTTGGGACCCTTAGAATTTAGGAGGATGTAAAAAGTTCATGCCCGGGGCAGGGCATGGGTGTGTTCTAGACTACAGTGAGCCTGCATCGGGTCTTTTTCTTGAGGGCTTTTATTTTTATTTTTTCCTGCGGGCGAGAATCTTAGGGGAGGCTTTTAGTAGAATCTTTGTCAGCTTTCCAGGTGCATTTTTAATATGGTGATGCATCAAAATGAGCATATAGGGTAGATTGGGATTAATCTTTGGTCTGCTTCACTGTTTCACTTTTATCTTGGGTCTGTCTGGCTCTAACGGGGTTTCGTTATTTGTTCCCTTGAGTTAATCTGTCCTTGGGTTTTGCTGGCATAAATGGCATTAATTGGGTCTCTGTTTTCTATTTTCCCCAACCAGGATGATGATATAAGCTATGCATTCTCTGATTAGGGAGGAGAAGTATAAACCAATTGTTCTCAAGTGTCCTTGGTTAGGGAAGATAGGGTTTTGCAATTCACTAGATGGCTGTAAGTTGTTCAGATTGTTTGGCCTCGTTTAATTTTCTTGTCTCAGTTTCCCCATTCCACTTGTCCAGGAATTTGTCTAGCTTCCTACTATCCTACCTCAGGATCACTTAGTGCCATATCAGCCATGGTAATAATTTGGTCTCATTTGATTTCAGTTGATTCTTAGACCAACCCTATGAGGCAGTATTGTCATTCTTGACTAAAAAATTCAGAAACTGCAGCTCAGGGAGAGGCTATGTGATTCATTCATAGTTACATGGTATGAAGTCAGGAAGTTTGAATTCTAATTTGAAGATCAGACCTGAGTCATCTCAAAAGGAGGTTTTGTTATTTTCAATCTCCATCATTTAAAATAGTCCTGAACATGTGAAAGTTGTTCAATGAATGTTGATGAATGAATAAGTAAACCATTTAATCATTTTTATTCATGTGGCAATCTTCCATCTGTATTCTTTTTCCAGATTTACTCTATAAAAATCTTGAATTTGAAATCTAATGTTGATATAGGGAAGAATAAAAGTAGTAATTTCCAATTTAGATAATGGCAGGTAAGAAAGACAGATTAGTATTTATTTTTTGATCTCAATTCTGGTTTTAATATTTACTAGCTATGTGGCATTGGGCAATTTTCTATCTGGAAAGTGAAGATAAAAGTATACACATAAAACAATGTACATATACACAGATGTGCATATGTATGCATATAAATATGTACATGTATATCTGTATTAGAGGGTTGTTAATTAACAGTAAAGAACTTAGAACAGTGTGTGGCGTGCAGTGAACACAATGAGTGATGATGATGATGACGCATGGTTTAGAGGAAAGATGGGGAGGTTCTTTGCTATTGAGTCTTAAATAATCTATATAAAAATTCTTATTAAGGTCTGATATTTTGGCAAAAGAGTCAGCAAAGGAAGTGTCACCTTGAAGGTGTTGTTTCAGCTCAAAGTCTACCTTTTAATGAATGAGAGTGTGTCTGGGGCCTGGGCACACTATCATGGGATTGCAGCTCATTGCTTGTCTCTGTCCTACCTCTGGGTAGGTCGTCAGTCTTGCCATTTGGTGAATTTGTGGACTCTATGAGGTAAAAAAAATGAAAAAGACACTAAGGGCAGGCGAGACGCAGAGCTGGTCTCGAACACACAGAAGAGACAAGAGTTTTGTCGGGATTCTACTGAAGCATGAACTAAGACAGAAAGTGAATTTAGTAACATCCAGAAACTATTTGTGGAGCACTGAGCCTATGCCAGTCCCTGTGCTGGGTGGTAGAGTTATGGAGACTAATAAAATAGATTGATGTCCTCAAGAAACTCATAATCTTGTAGGCAAGACAAATACATAAATAATTACAGCCTTGAGGGCTAAGGTTGAACTATGAGCAGGTACAAGTTGGGCGCGGAGTGAGGCTTGGTCATGGTGGCCCTCAGTGTCCTGGAGACCACTTCACAGCTGCAGCTCTCAGGTACCACCTTCTTCCCTGATGCTTTTAGCATCAGGAAAGAGAATTCAAGTTAGAGATTTGAACAGTAAAATGTACCTGATACCATCAGGATTTTCAGAATCCTTGAGGTGACAAGAACATTCTGGCATCAAAATCTAGAATTGGACAAGTCTCTTTCACCTTATAGCTTAAGTTTGTGTATTTGGAAGACGAGACCATATGAAAACCAGTTTCTGTGGTTATAAAGAAATCAGCCTCTTAGGACCGTGATTCTGTTTGAGGACACCACTCAGTGTTCTGTTGTGCCCTCTTTTCAGAGACAGAGAAAGCGACAATCCCAGTGTAACAGTGGAAGGAGCAACTCGGAGGCCCAGCTCAGCCGGAGTGTCTTATGTAGAAAATCAGGAATTGATTCCACAAATATTTAATTGCATTTTTACTATGGTTCAGGCACAGCGTGCGGTGGTCAGGATATAATTCTTATCTTGAAGGAAGTCAGAGCCCACGAGGTGTTATGGCATGATGGCGGGGTTGTCTTGAGCTGTTTATAGACAGAGAGTTCAATTCTGCTTTGCCTACTGCATGCTTTACCCAAACTACGTTTTCGTTACTCCAGACATTAGAAAAAGAAAATGAGGCAACTCTGAATGTCATAAATACGAAAGTGGCAACAACTTCCCTCCATCCAACCAACACTCTTGGTCCCAGGGCTAGAAACATCATCACCTCACTCTTTCCCCTGGAGGCTGTGGCTGGTGGCAGACGTGGTCCTTTGGTCTCTGTCCAGGATGTTACTGGTTTACTGCCAGAGCTGAGTCTCAGGTACATGCACAAAATTAGGAGCTGTGTTTTCCTTACATGACAACCAGCGAACGTTTCTTGTTGAATTGGGGTTCCTGAAAACCCCAGGTTGTGAATTAGTGAGTAAGAGAAAATATTATCTTTTTAATTTCGAGGCATGAACAGAGTGCCATTTTCTGCGGGTGCCCTACCTATTAAAGTTTATCTTTGGGGAGAACATTCTCTGTACATAACCGTTTCCTTCAAAAAAAATCTGTGGATTTGTAAAATTAAGTCACTCTCTAGATTGTGTCTGTAAGAACCCCCATCACTTCAACTAAAGTCCTGAAGGGTTTAAAAATTGACATTTTGACATGACTGTTGTTCCCAGAGGATTTATACTTCTGATAATCTCCTTCTGTTGAATGTTATCCTTATGTTAGCTTTGCATTATGTTAAATTGTGCAGATAATGATGTCAGTGGTTGTCCATGGTAACAAGAATGAAGGCCTCTTTTCCAGGTAAAAAACATCTCACTACTATATTATTAGTAACTAGTGGCAGGAAGCCACTATGAATACGATATCACTTTGAAATTACTTTATTAATTGAAAATGAGTATCAACTGGAATTTATTCATCACATTGTGTCAGGCTTGTGTGAGACATTTAAGCAGGCTCTGACAGTGGTCGGCACACAGAGGGTGGATTCTGTGGCCCCCGAAATAACTGCAGCTCCTCGAAATCCTTGGCCTTTAGGCAGGGAGCTGCAGCTACCACATTGCTTTCCAGCTTTGTTTTCTTCGTTTTCTGTCTTTGTAGAGCTTCTTCACAACCAACAGGCGTGCTATTAGAGCTACAGATTCTATGCCAAGGAAAGCATGCTTAGTCTTTAGAGGAAATAAAAAATCCAATAAAACCAGAAGTACAATTTGACCACTTCAGTACAAGCAAAGCAATGACTGTTTAATGGCCAATAAATTTAATTGTGGAAATGACAATTTTTTATAGCAATAAATGTGATTACACTTTGGTTCTGTGTTTCCATGGCCAGCTGTGAAAAACCATTTGTCACCTGCCTGGCTGTCTGGGTCACCTGCTCTGCTCTCACGGTCAGAGGCACTGCTAACCAGCCCAGAGCCAAGCTCGCTTAAACGACTCCATTGAAGTTCTAACAGGTCACCTTCTGCACAGCAGCTCTTTTGGGAAGAGGAGACATTAAGCTTATTTAAACTTTGAGTATTTAGGTTTCACTAGTGTGGAAGGTAGATATTTGGCTTAATGTAGTTTCAAATGATATGAAGTCTTGATTGACAATTAAGTTTTTTATCTGACTGGGCTATGGGTGGCTTCGAGGTAGCTGGGTGAGCTAGGCATTTAGTCCCTGCTCCCATTGTCAAAATGCCAGAGTAAGAATTTTCTTTTAGCCAGCTGGAGATTGAGGTCTGTCAGACTGTGAATATTCTCAGTCTGGGTTATGTCCCACTGAGGGTAGCCATTCACGTCTATAAATAATACTCTGAAGGAGTTTACTTGGGCCCTTTGCTGAAAGCCAAGTTTAGCTGGCGAAAGCAGCTTGAGCACAGTGAGTGTTGAGAGGTGTGAGAGGGAAGAGAGGACGAAGAGAGCAGGATTAGCGAGGGGTAGACACAGGCAGCGACTACTGGCATGTGACATTTCTGTGCATATCCTGCTTCACTATGGCCAGGGCCACTTAGGTATAGCTCTGGACTTATGGACCTGTCTTTCTTTTTGGAGAAAGCAAGGGGAAAGTGATCATTTCAGACTCGAGTTTGAAAATTGCCCCTGTCGCTTTATACATGTGTGAGATACCACCTGCAAAATGTTGATAATACTATTTCACAGGGGCATCATTTCCTAAGAATTGACACTTCCCGAGTGTGTCATGATAACATTTTCTGTTGCCCTCATCCCCCTTTTTCCCTTTTCCTTCTTACCCCTGGTAGAGGGAAATGCCTTTAATGGGGAGATTATGTTATTAGAAGGTTTTTTTTGTGGGTTTTTTTTTGTTTTTTTTGTTTTTTTGTTTTTTTTTACTATAAACAAGATAAGGGTTTGACTGCTTTGTAGATATTCCACTCTGAAGGCTTCACAGGAGCTGAGCCTACAAGGGCAGGGAATGTGGTAATTAAAGAAGCAGTTTGTTGTGTCAGGTTACCTGAGGTTGAATCTTGGTTTTATCACTTACTAGTCTTGAGACTTTGGGTCAGTTGCTCTCCCTGGACCTCAGTTTCTGTAAAATAGATAACAATAGCATGTCCATCTCCTTGACTGAGCCTGCAGCCATCTGAGACTGGTCCATGCAAAGAGAGCTGACACATAGAAAAGACCAGGGGGAAGAAGGAGAACACCAGAGAAAAACATGGACTCTGGATGGCCAACTGTAGCTCACTTGATGGGACTATAAATAAATGTAAATACCATTTCCTGGAGTCTGCGTGATGACAACTGGGACTCTCTTTAGAGGTTCTCTGGATTGAATGCTTGTTGAGCGAGGCTGTCTCATATCCTTATGCTCCAAAGGTGCGTTCCTTTGGCTCTTTGAATACAGAATAACTCCAAGTGTCTGCATTGTCCATTCTCTCTCCCAACTACATTTTCCATTGGCTCTTCAAAGCAACTCCTCTCTCATCATTCACATTTTGCCTCAAATGTTTAATCCCTCTCAGAGGCCCTACTCTGAATAACTGTGTTAGGGCAACAACTGAATTAGCCGATGTAATCATGAGATTCCAAGTATAGTCATATTCTCTCACAGGGAGTAGTCCAGGCCTTTGGGCATATTTTGGTTCCCTGTGGTCACCCCAGGGACCTGGTTTCCTTCTATCCTGTTTCTCGGCCATCTGTCGGGCACTGTCCTCGCCTACTTTATAAGCAGCTTTAAGCAATTGAGACAGAATTTGCACATATCCCTTGTACACCCATCTCACTGGCAAGAGCTTAATCACATAATTGCACCTCGCTGAAAGGGAGGCTGGGAATAAAATCTTCAGTTGGACAACAGCGTACTTACATTCAGATGTTATCATTTGAGCCACAGGTGGCCATTCTCCATTCGAAAGGGCATTCCTGTGTTGTCAGACTGAACTTTCCCTGGAACCTTATTTTCCCATTTCCCCCAGAATTATGCCGTATTGAGCTTCTGTATTACGTGGATTCATTTTCTAATTTTAATTAAAACTGACAGCACTGTTTGTTTTACTTTTTTCCTTTTTATTGAATTTATTGAGGTGATACTGGTTAACAAAATCATACAGGTTTCAGGTGCACAATTCTACAACACATCATCTGTATACTCTATTGTGAGTTCACCACCCCAAGCTACCTCCTTCCATCACCATTTATCCCCACTATGTAATGTTTCTGTTTTAGTTTTTCAAGAAACCCCATTGGCACACTAGAATCTAAGTCAAATTACCTGCTTATCTTTATTTTTATTTGTTTTTGCCATTACTTTTACTGAATACAGACTTACAGTCTTTAAAAAATTTGAATATGGTGTTTTCAATATACAGTTTTTAGTTATATATATATATTTCTTTAAAGCACAAAACTATAACTTAGAATGGAAAGGCTATAAATGTACATGTACATAATACCATAAATCTAAAACTATTTTATAAAAATATAGCTCAAATAACTATATATTTTGGCAATATAGCAGTATTATAAGATAGCCACGTACATTTTTATTATGCAGCACTGACCCAAAATCAATATTTTGGGTTTCATTGTCTTTTCTTTTTTTTTTTAATTAAAGAATTTATTTGTTTAATTTTAGAGAGAGGGAGAGGGAGGGAGAAAGAAAGGGAGAGAAACATTAATGTGCAAGGGAAACATTGATTGGTTTGCCTCTCACATGCCCCCAGCCAGGGACCTGACCAGCAGCCCAGGCATGTGCCCTGACATGAATCGAACCAGCAACCTTTCAGTCTATAGGACAATGCCCAATCCACTGATCTACACCAGTAGGGTAGGTATCATTTTCCATCTCTTTGGGAACAGTCTCCTTTATCAGGGTCCCCACAGAGATGCCCATGACCGTGGTTCAGTGTCAACTTGCATAAAGACTCTGTGCACCTACCTGTACTTGGTGGGGAAACCCCCTTCCAGCCCCTGCCTCTGAGAGAGGAGATATCCTTCTTGCCAAACGTCCCCCATCACACTTCTTGAAGCCCTCACTGTGCATGGGTTGATATTTGACTATAGAGTCAGTTTCCTTTCCCTACGCTCAGAGAAGGGCTGATGTGGGTTCAGGTCTGCAAATCAGTATAAAAGGTTTGAAATAAAAATCACTCAAACAGTGCTCACTGGGGAAACATCAGTGGGCACCAGTGCCCACCTGCTTGTTCAATGCCCTTTACACACATAATTTACAACCCTCACAGCCTCACAAGGTTGGGACATTCTTGTCCCCATTTGCTGAATCTCTTCATCAAAATCAACAGGGCTGCCTGACCCCAAATCCAGAGCTCTCTGCCTGCCCAGAAATCCCTGGAGGGAAACCAGTAAAGAACTCAGATGTGCACTGTGGTCATTGGGAGAGAACAGGCAAGTGGCTCTGGGTCAACTAACATCAAGTGGACAGCAGTTCCCCAGGCATTCTCAAGACTCTTGGGCTGCCACTTCCCAAGGGGAGAAGGAAGGTGGATGTTTGAGGGCAGAAACAAACACCTACGGACCAATGACTCCTATGGGCCGTGCTAGAATTTCCCAGATCATCCAACAGAAGTCCGCCATCTAAAACCAGGGGCTCAAGGAATTAACTCCTTGGGGCTGCTTGCATTTTCAAAGAGCAAAGATTGAAATGTCTGCCCCCATCTCTGCCCTACCTGTTTCAGTACCAGTCAAAGTGCAGACAGCATGCACAGATGCAGGGTCCCTGGGCCAGAGTAGAACACTCAGAATGTCACAGAGCATGCAGGATGGGTGGAGGTGGGGTGGGGATGACCCACGCCTTCGCTGCCACCACCCAGGAACTCACAGTGAGGAGAGCTGAACTCTTGTGCCTCCTCTGGACAGAGGCAGCCATTTGCGGTTTGACTTTTTTTGGTTGCTTTCCTACTCCTTTGTCCTTTTATATTTCCCATAAAAACATGCCCCCAAAGAGAAGATGTCCTCAATGATCTCAGATTCTCAGGGTAATCTCAGCTCTGGTTCTGTGGACTGTTGGCCCTTGCATCAGGGTTGGCTGTGGATGTGGCTGTCCCTCCCCCCGGCCAGCTGTGCCCTCAGCCCCCGAGGCCAGCAGGGAACCCTGCCCCATGTTATTCCACATGGGTTTTAGTCAGAGTCCCTGGACATAAAGGAACCCAGCTGTCCAAGGCTATCCTGCTTGGGCTTTGAAGTACTGGGAGCATTCCTACCTCAGTCTTCTGGGGTGGGGGCGGCAGCTCACTGACAGCACCGGCTCGGACCAGCTTCTTGCTGCTCCTCATCCTGCGGGGACTTGTCATGCCAGCAGTTTGCCCTGTTCTTGCTGCAGCCTCTGCACTGAAGGAGCTGAGCTCCAAGTCCCCGGGGCGTCCAGGCACAGCGGGCAGACGCTCGGTCATGATCATGTCCCGCGAATCCCTGCTGGTGGCGTCCTGGGCTCCGGGGAGGGAGGGCAAGTGGACTAGAGTCACATGAGGAGCCACTGGGGTTTGTGGCTCCTGGGGAGAGGGCTGAAGGGACAGAGCCAGGATCCCTGTGCTGAGTCCCTCCCCCATACCACAGTTGCATTCTTTCTTACCTGCATATCTTACCTGGAAATCTAGTCCGGTCTTGCAAAATCCAGGGAGGTATTCACTTATTCACTTGCCTTTTGTCTTCTGACTTTTTAGTTAATTCTGTCGGTAACTCCAGACGGCCAATCCTACTCTCCGTGTGTTTCTGTTCTGCCTCTGCAACAACTCCCCCGACCCCGCGCCGCCCCCACCATACCTGAGCACAGAAGAGGCTCCACGGTTGTTCTACACCTGCTGCTCCCGGCAGCCTTTACAAACTGATCAGTCAGCTTTTTGCCATTTGCTTCTAACAACTTCAGCTTTGGGTGACATTCCACCAAGACTATGCATATGTCTTTTTGGAAAGGAAGATGTTTTGTTCATTCATAAAGTTTTCTACACCAGGGTTTATGGCCTGTCTTAGTTTTTGCAGCATTCGAGATTAGCTTCAGTTATTTTAACAGGTGCTTGTCACACTACAAATAATTACATAAATACTAGCTCAGCACCTCACGTATTGCCTGGCATATGAGAGCTCACAAATATTTGTTGAATGAATTCATACATGAAGGCCTCATAGACATACTCTTTTCAACACCATTTTTGATAAATGTGATCTGTGTTTTATAATTGCCTTGGGCACAATGATAAGAAAGCTTTATAGCAGTCACCTGCATGACCAACTGGCCTGGGAAAACTCACCAAGCAACATCCAGGGTTATTTGGAACCGTTAAATATTGACCTTGCCTTCTGGGCGGCAAGGAAAACAGGTATCTTCACAAGAGGATACTATAATTTCTCTCCTCCTTTGCTCCACTATTTTATTAAAATTACAATTTAAAAACCTGACTGTGTCCCGGGGGCACTCTACAGCTCTTGGTGTTTTATGTGGTTTCTTTGTTCGGAGCACAGGTAATTTCATGGGTTTAATGGTTTGACCACTCTTTCCAATATAGTGGCATTTTGTTAGATTTTGAATGGACTTTAACATTTTTTGGTCTGTTTTGGGATGGAAGCAATTATCTCACTTTCATCTGATTTTGAAATAAGATTGGAACCGATGTATGCAAAGATAGAGGTCATCTGAATTTAAGATTCAGGAAAGAATTACTGAGCACCTGTAAGGGGTCACACAAAGTTACATAGTACCAGATACTTTCACATCACTATCTACTCTAATTATGCCAAAGACAGCCTCAGCACCTTTCCTCTTCTATAAATTATCCACTTTCTGCACTTTACCTTGTGTTTTGGTGCTGCGTGAATCTGTTTAAGAACATCTTATAATTTGAACAATTGCTTAATTACTTATTATAGAATCAATTGGTTATATCCCATGAACAGCTTGCCAAAAACAGGGGCCATCTCATTCAAATCATTTATTGCTCTGGAGTTGACAGAAGTCCTAGCTCAAAATGTGTCTGTTGAAAGAATGAATGAATAAATCACACACACGCACACGCACACGCACACGCACATGCACAAACTAGCAAACAAACCCCAGTCATATACCATACTTCATGGTATCTATTCTACTAAATTTGAGGAACACTATGTGCTTCTTCATGATATCTGTTAGGATTTTACCCTATTTAAGTGAATTTGACAGTACAGAGAAAAAATGCTAGACAGCGCACAAAAGAGCAGGACAACTGTATAAGCTAACAAGCTAGACTTGTGTAGTTGCTTGGGTGCTGATAGAAAACACAAGACTCCCAGGTCAGAGAAAAAAAGGCTTTATTATTCACTATAACGTCAGTAGCAAAAGTTGTATCAGTTCCACAAACCCTAAATTCCACATGGCAGCAAAAGGGATTAGGTAGAGCCTTGATGTTCAGTGGGTTGCACCACAAGAAGGAGCTCTGAGATTAGGGAATCTACTGCTTTTATAGCAAGCGGCAAGCAAGCATGGCATATGACCACAGGGAGAGCACATCACAGCAGAGGTCCAAGTAGCGCATTCGTCACTTTGCAGAATTTCCAGCTGCACAAGAAACCCTGAGAAGTAGCACAATGGCACCTCCACACAGTGAAAGAGTGAGCAGGACCTTGTAAATTTGGTCTATGCAGCAAGACATGTAGGGAATGCAAGATGTCTATGGCAGTTGAAATCCCAAACCGAGGAGCTTGAAGATACTTTCATGTGACAGTCACTTTGCAGAGAAGACTGAGGTTCTGAGAATTAACATAACTTGTTCAAGATTGTGCCTGTGATGTTTTCAGGACAGAAACCCATTTCTTTAAACTCTAACATTTTCCTTGACACCACCATTGCCTCTCTCTATGACTTTTGTTACTTATATTCCTTAGAGCTGTATCAAAATTTTCAACTGCTAAACAAAATTGCCTTACTTGTTTCTTTGCTTTATACCACAGAAGTGACTGTTATGACTCTGTGGTGTCGTACTTCACAAGGCATATTGTATTGAACATGGTATAGGAAAAAGTCTCCATGAAAAATTGTTTAATCCTCGCATCTGTTTTGGACACAGTGCATAAACTGCTCCATAGTTAGAGATTCATAGCACAGAGATAGAATAGCATAAAGTTTAAGGGCATGGGCTCTAAAGTCAGAGAGGTTTGGGTTCAAGATCTGCTCATTGGGTTTATGCTCCTGAGCATGGGGTTAAAATCCCATGAGTCTCAGTTTCGCCCTCAGAAAAAAATGTAGCTGATAATATCTATTTTACGCATTTGGTGAAAAGATTAAATGAGGTGACTTATTTAAAATGCTTGGCACATTGTCTGACATATACCTTAATATGGCTCAATAGGTAACCATAAGTAATGCAAAATAAAGGCTCTGAGAAATCCTGCCCTAAAGAAACCCACCCAACATTAAGTCAGCATTTCTCAAATATATTGCATTGCTCTATTACTCTGAAAGATCCATTTAAGGAAAATTTACTGGAGAAGCCAAAAAGATTGCCTCATTTAGAGATGGTTAGACCCAGGAATGAAACTGTACAGAGGAGTTAAATCTTATAAATAATTGCCCTAATATCGTTGAATTGCTGTTAAAACATAAAAAGTTTGGCTTTTGTGATGTTCTTAAACTTGGGTCAGGCTTCTCGGCAATTTCTGAGATGTTTTAAAACATTACTGCTTATTGATTTAACCGTGTTCCACCAGAGACGCTGATTTCATTCAACCACCGCAGGAGAAATCCTTCTGATAGCTGGCTGATGAATCTTCCTTCTTGAGGGCGTGCAGCTGGTGTTCTGAGTAAACGTGCCTCTCCAGATGCTAAGTACTCTTCCCAGGCACAGGTAAACAAAGGTGGAACCCAGCAGCCAGGCCTTTCTGCCCTCGGTGACAAAAGAGCTCTCTGGGCTTCTATTGGTCCAAATTCCCTGCCTGGAATTTAATGAATATCGTAGGTCCTGAGCTCCCCTGCTTCTTGGGAGAATCTTCGTGTTTAGAAAACTCTTAGTTGAAAGCTCAAACACACAAGGAAGCCCTTGTCAGTGCTCCTGAGCCTCTGCCCTTCACTGCCATATGCACCTCTCTCCCTGACTCCGTACACCGATGTCCTGTTGAAGGCTTGAAATAGACCTGGGTGGGAGTTTTTATACCAAAGTAATCAGCAAATGCTATAAACCCGAGCTCCTCCCACCCCCAGAGCCTGCTCGTTAGCACCCTGCCACCTCACTCCCTCAAGAGTGTCTGGGTGCTTTCCCAGTATTTTCACCATCTTATTGCACTTGCATCACGTTGGGTGGCTGTCTTGCCCACTAGACTCCGGAGCAAAAACTGTGTTTTCATTTTTTTCCATATGTTTAACAACTGGCACACTGGCAGGTATTCATTCAGTAAAGGTGACTGAATTCAAGTGAATTAAAGATTCTGTGAAGCCATCATTTCTGTGAGAAATGGGAAGAATTGTGTATGTATTGCTCTGTATTATTAAACAATTGTGTCAGCTCCATTGGAATATTTATTCTTTGATTACAATACAGCGTCTGGAGTTAGCCCAAGGGTAATTAGTATGTATCTTTGTCCCCAGATCAGAATTCACTTGACTGCTATGGCATCGTCTTGTGTGGCTATCGGTAGGACGAAATCAGAGCTAAATCTAATTGCTTTCCCAGGCTACTGACTCCTCCCCTTCCCTCAGGATCTGGAAGGAAATGCTTCCTCTTCAGCAAGAAATTGAGGTTACAGTTTTTGATAGAATCACAAATTGTTCATTAGAATGTCACGTGTCAGTACAGTTTGAACCAGGATAACCTGCTGAGGACTCTGTTAAGGTTTAAAGCGGGTGCTGTTGACATTTACTATGACCAGGACTGGCATTTAAAGTAGTCAGAATTGAACAAAGAAGGCCATTGCTTAACCCATAATATTCTATTGCAGATTGAAATAAAACAAACCCCCAAAGGGAAAATGACATCCAGTTGCACTACTAGGATGCATGAGTGACTTCATGACCATAGAATTCATGGTCATTTACATGCCGAGGCCAGTGGTTTTGGCCATTTCTTTCTGTGACTGGCATTGAGAGAAGCTCACTTAATCCTGATGACAATGAAAGAGTTTCATTAGAAGCAATAAAAGAAATCTCTTAGTCTATGCCCACTATGGTGCCAGGCCTCTGCTAAGTGGTTTACAGATATTATTTAATCAGCACAGCGTCATGAGGGAGGAGTAATTACCCTTATCCTACCAGTGGTATCGTTGAGACCCAGGCCGGATGAGCTAGATGTCTATGGCCACATAGTTGCTTAGGGGTAGGCTGGCGCTCACATTCAAATGTGTCTCCCCCCAAAGTCAAAGCTGTTAGCCAATGTGGCGTATGGCCTTCCGTTTCACCACAAGGCCAAAGAATGGTAAATTGCACACATATGTATTTTACTACATATATCTGTGTCTTCATTTTTGAGGAAGGAGAGGCTCAAACTGCAATATCAGTAACATTCTAGAAAAGTTCTTTTGGAAATTATCACTTTCTTTCAGTCCAGAATTTCCGGTCTATCTGTGTGTTAAACGTCCTGTGAGTTTACACAGTATGCATTTTGGAGGACATGTATGCAATAAGGGAAGCCATAATATTACTCGGATTAATGTTGAGAGATGAATGTTCTAGATCTTTCTCTGTTTCTGTGTGACTTGGTCTTACCACTGGAGGTACAGATCAACTTGTATGGATTTAGTGTGCATTGTAAGAGCAGGGCTTCTTAGGCCCAAATCCAAGTTCAAATCCTAGCTCTGGTGTTTACTTTTTGTGTCACCTTAAGCAAATTACTTAACTTCTCTGATCCATAGTTCCTTCATCTATGATATGGAAATAATACAATCTACCTTGTAGTTCCATTTATGGATGAGATATTTTATATGAAACCCAAAGGTAACAAATTAGTGTCACTTTAAATGAACAGACATCCTACAAAACAAGCAAACAGACATGGTTTAAATAAATTTAAAACTTCCCTATGCCCCTCGAAAATCACCTCACCTCTAAATTTTGGGGTGGTAGAACAGTATATTCTTAGAACACAGGAAAATACCTTTAAAATTTTGTCTTCATTGCTGATACTTTTAAAATCTTCTACCTAAGAAACATCTGTTCTCCAAAATCCTGCTCTCTCACTCTCTTGATATACAGTAATAATGTCTCCAAAACCAATCCACACAGGCGGTAATTTCCATTCTTTGACAATTTTAATTTTTCTCCTCTGAAAGCTCCTTGCCTCTTTTGTAGTGTAACTCTTCTCTCTAACCCCCTCCCCCACCGCCTCACTATGGTGTTATCTGGAGTCTTCTCATAACAAAGCTCCTTTTCCTACCATGTGAATCAGCATAACAAGGCAGCACAGGGCACAGTGAAGAGCATGGCCCCTGGAACTACTAAATTCAGAAACTCTCAGTCCCAAAGCTGTTAGTTCCTAGCTGTGCCTTGTTCCCTCCCCTGTCCCTGATAATAGTCCCTACCTTATAGGCTATAAAAAAGATCCACATATGGAAAGTGGCTTAGACCATATGTGGCATATAGTAAGCACTGGTAATATTATACATGGAAAGAAAAAATTTGCAAGACGTTCTCTTCTGTTGCAGGGGAGCACTATGGAATATAGAGGGGCCACATAGGGTATTTTTCTAAAACATAAATTGCCAAGGAGATAAAGGTAAATCTTTTGTCCTGATTCTCTTCCAGCGGATACAGTATTTCAATGTCTGGTCAACAGTTTGGCACTGTCTCAGATCCCGTTTTCACTCATTTGAATTAAATTGTTTTACCTCTTGAATGAATCCTAAGGCAATTAGTCGACAGTAATCTGTCGTTTAAGAGAAAATCCTCAGACCACTTCAACCCAGATATTGCTAAGCTCTGCAATCACAGCCTAAGAATAGCAGAAAATTATACTTCAGCCTTTTGACAAGATACTTAACTCATTCATTCAACATAAATATGTTGAGTACCCATCGTGAGACAGGCACTAAAGATACAAGAAAGAGCAAAGTCAACACTTCTTACTTTCATAGTCTATACTATGATGCATGGTATAAGACATTTATCAAATCATCTTCCAGACAAATGTAAAATTACAAATAGGAAGAGAAAGTATAGGAGGAATGAATGCCAATATTAGGAGGACCTTATGCCACAGGCATAATAATAGAGTCTGACCTATAACTGGAGCTCTGAGGAATGTGTGGTGCTGGAGCCCAGGATGGGGTTTTGGTGCCCCATCCCCTCCTATGTAGTTTTCTGCTAAGGGGCCTGTGCTTACAAGGAACAGAGACCAAATGGAGAATGAAGGACCAAGTCTCCTGGGCTTCTCCGGTACATTGTGCTAGGGCACCAAGCTTATGATGGGGAATCTGAGCAGGGCTTCCTCCCCCTCCTTCCCCAATGTGATAGGTGAGTTCATGGCAAAGTTACCACCCAAGTTAGACACATGCATGAGCTGCTAGCACTGGGAGCATAGATGAGGCAGGAACAGCCCCTGGATGACAAGCCTTGCCCACCAAGTGCTTCGACAGTATGGCTTGACAGGAAGCAGGAAGGCTTCTGCTATGCTAGGGTGAAGCAAGTATGGGAGGAAGACAACAACCTCTTCTTCAGTTGCTTGCCGGGAGTGGAACAGAAGACTGTGCACTCACATCATCAGTGTCCCCTCCCCCCAAAGAAACTTGGTCCACTGTACTTCAGGTTCTGACCAGTCCTTCTCCAAAGAGGATGAGTAGAATACAAATGTGGGCAGCAGTTACCTACCTTGTGTCCTGAGGAAAATAGATATCTGAGGGGAGAGAATCATTACCTCGCTTTCCAATGAGTGGAAGTTAAAATAAAGTGTGCGTGTGGGACACTCTGGGTTGGTAGGCATGTGCAAAAGAGATGGAAGGTATATGGACATCAAGGAACAGGCAGAAAACTGTGCGTCAGGAGTACAGAAGATGAGAGTGGGCGTGGCAGTGGTGGCCATGAGCTGCAGAACAGACAGGGCTAGACGATGCGGGGCCTTGAAACCTGTGCTGAGGAGTCTGGTGTTCTACCAGCAATGGGCAGCTCTGGGAGAATTTGCCTCATTTTTCCCCATCTTATGCAAGCAGAGGATCATTTCTAAAATCTATTTATGCTCTTAATAACCACTATAGCCCTGGCCGAGTGGCTCAGTCAATTGGAGCATCGTCTCGTACACCAAAAAGTTTGCAAGTTTAATTTTCCATCAGGGCACATACCTGTGTTGTAGGTTTGATCCCCAATCTAGGAATGTACAGGAGGCAACCAGTCTGTATTTCTTTCTCACGTTGATGTCTGTCTGTCTCTCTCTCGTGCCCTCCTCTCTCTCTAAAATCAATAACATATCCTCAGGTGTGGATTTTTTTTAAAGCTATTATAGAGGTTGTAGGTCTAGTATAACTGTATGTCCTGACTTGCCTTGGAATATTCTAAATTTCTGCCTGTCTTCCCAGCTCAAAATTTTTCTGGGTTGAGTGGTGAATTATACAGCCACCTCATTGTAAAATGTGTAGGCTGTGGAACCACACTGCCTCAGTTAACATTCTGGCTCTCACATTTCCTAGCAGTGTGACCTTGGGCAACCAGCCTGTTCCTTTCCGGCCTCATCTCCAAAATGGGCTAATATTAAATCTACACTTAGGGTTGTGTAAGGATTAACCTATTAACATACATAAACTATATAAGAGTTCCTGGAATACCACAGATGCTTAATAAACATTAATGATCATTATTATTGTATGCTTTTCTGTTTCCTCTTACTTGAACCGTTTTAGAGTAACACCTAGAAATTCCTTATTGCATTCCACTGACTCTACATTTTACAGCAGTGATGACAGGGTTGGTCAGAGGTCCCATAATGTGGGAGGATGTCAGTTAAAACAACCCGTCATCACTTCAGTGTATATCATGTGTCAGCCCCCTGCTGAGCAGGTTGCAGACGGTTCTTTGTTTCAGCTCTACAACAGCCCCTGAGGAGCATGCATCATGGTCTAATTTGTGAATGAGGAGCTGGGCTCAGGGAGGTTAAGTATTCATTCAGCGTAACAAAGCAGCAGAGTGAGCGTTGATCCATGATCTGTGATCTAAACATCGCACTCCATGCCCCTTGGAAGCCAACCTTGGAGTCAAGTCAGTGCCGAGTTCCTCTTAGGAGACAACCATGGCTTTTAATCCATTTGTCTAAACCCCCCCCACCCCCCGCCCCTCATTCAGACATATTTCTCTTTTCAGTCTGTATCATTCCTTGGGAAGAGAGGAGAGAAAACATTCTTTAAGTCTGCCATTCACTATGCACAGTAGGAAGGGCCTAATTTAATTGGCCCAGCACTTCTTTCTCTATCTTTCCTAAAGGGCTTTCTTGTCCTTTGTTGTCAGAATTGGATGAACAAGTCAGGGTTCTGCTTCTACAGGATGGTTATGATGTTACAGTTTCTGAGTGTGTCTTTTCTTGAACTTACCCTTTCTTTACTGGAAAGCCATGACCTTTTTTCTTCTGTCCTCATGCGTCAGTCCCAGCTTCTCAACCTCACCTGTGTCCATGTTGAAAGTATAAAGGTTGTAGTGTGTAAAGTACAAGACTAAATACATGCACTTTATGTTTTGCTCTTGAAAGGTTATGTACATGAGAGCATTAAAAGGTTAGGCTTTATGCATTCAACTTGAGAATCACGTTTCTTTTTTAGCGACCCTTTAATCTATAGTTTTCAGGGAGGAAAGGTATTATTTTCTTTGGAGTCAAGCAGATGCAGAGTGAAATCTTGGTTCTACTGTTTACTTACTGTGTGTCCTTCAGCAAGTCATTCACTGTCTTGTCCTTGTTTTCTCCACCTGGCCACCCACATGAGAGAGCTGGATGCCTTGTACCTGTGAAATGTAGTTTAAAGCCACACTAAATAGCCACTTTCTCGTTGGCACCCCTCAGTAGCTCAGAGCTGTAGGGAAGCTTGGTTACAGAGCTGGGAAATCAACTCAGGGCTTCCATTGCTCTATCTAGGAGCAGCTGGTACAAAGGATATGACGTTTACTGGACAACCTATATTTCGAATCCACATCTAGCATTTTTGGCTTTTTGTAACTCCTTCAAGACTCAGTTACTTACTGTAAAATCTCCATGTAAATATTTCACTCGAGAGATGTGGGAGGCAGAGCAATAATTCTGCCTCCCAGAAAAAGATGTCTACACGCTACTCTGTGAATATGTTACTTTATGTGGTGAATAGGACTTTGCAGATGTGATTGAGTTAAGGATCTTGAGATGGGAAAATTATCCTGGATTACTGTCTTGGGCTCAATGAAATCACTGGAGCCCTCATGAGAGAGTAGTAAGAGGCTTAGGGTCAGAGAAGGAGATGTGGCAAAGAAAGCAGAAGTTGGAACAATGCAGCGGGGAGACCTTGAGCCCAGGAATCCAGGTGACCTCTACAATCTGGAAAAGGCAAGAAAACAAAATTTCCCCGGGTCCTCCAGAAGAGACACAGCTCTGCTGACACCTTGACTTTAGGACTTCTGAATTCCAGAGCTGTAAGTTAATATTTTAAGCCCCAAACTTTGTGATAATTTATTATATAGCAGCAATAGGAAAAAAGTACAGGAGATTTATAGTAATCATGATACCAGTGATAATGATTTATAATAATAATGACTAGAATGACAATAATAATAATAATACCTAATATGGTACATATTTTAAGCATTTTTAATTGAATTTATTGGGATGACCATTGGTTAATAAAATTATGTAGGTTTCAGGTGCACAATTCTATAATACATCATCTATTTATTGTATTGTGTGTTCACCACCCAAAGTCAGTTCTCCTCCCAACAGCATTTATTTCCCCCCATACCTTTTTCTACCTTCCCCTGTACCCCCTTCCTTCTGGTAATCAGCATGCTGTTGTTTGTGTTTATGAGTTTTCTTTTTCTTTTTTTTTTCTGCTTAATCCCCTTACCTTTTTCACCCAGCCCCACAACATTCCCTGCCTTTGACAACTGTCAGTCTGTTCTCCATTTATGAGTTTGTTTCTATTTTGTTTGTTAGTTTATTTTGTTCATTAGATTCCACATATGAGTGAAATCATATAGTACTTGTCTTTCTCTGCCTGGCTTATTTCACTTAGCTTAATGCTCTCCAGGTCCATCCATACTGTCACAAAAGGTAAAATTTCCTTCTTTTTTATGGTTGGGTAGTATTCCATTGTTCCAGAAATTTTTCTAAGTTTTATGGATTTATATAATTTTATATATTATCTAGTATATATTTTACCTGTTTACTTATATTTTATATATACATTTATATGCATTTTATAATGTTATGTATTTATGTAAGCCCCAAAACAATGTTCATAAAGACAACATATCACAATGAAGACACTGTGGCACAAAGCGGCTAAGTAACATTTTCAAGGCCACACTGCCAGGAACAGGCAAAGCGGGAATTTGAATCCAGGCAATTTACATGATATCTACAGAGAGCCTGGCACATAGTCGTCCCTAAGTAACGAAGAGTGTTCTTTGTTATCCCCACTACCTCACATTGCTTCTAATCTCTATCTCTGTAAGAGTGCTCGTACTGAAGTGATGACTGGCCCTGCTGACACTTTCTTCTCCCGGCTCTAGAGCTGCGGGCTTTCCTGATCCCAGGATCCGATGGAACCAGTCTTGCGCACCTTCTGTAGGGGCCCCACCAGAAGAGAGGACAAGTGGGAAGCAGGTTGTCTGCGGGCTGTGCTAGCTATTGTATTGCACCTGCTTTCCTCCCCGAGCATCCTTCCTCCTTCGGAAATCACAATCCCAGTGACAGAATGATGGAGCTGGGCTGGTGCCTGCAGCTGGGCTAAGTCAATAAAGGTGATAATGAACCCTAAGCAGAATTTGAAGAATGACTGGAAAAATTGCTGCTATTGATATTTCTGGCAGCCATCTGCTGCAAAAGCAGGCTGAAGTGCATTGTTTCACATGGCAAATCCCATTCGAGACAAATGATGGCAGCAGTAATGAAAGTTGGAATTTGTGAAGCTTCTATACACATTTCAATATATATTATCTAACTTTATTTCTAGAAAAACCCTGTGAAGTCGATCTCATTTTACAGATCAGAAAAAAGACAAACACAGAGGGGTCAATGTCATTGCTTGGCCTCCTGGCTTGGTTGTGGCTTCAGAAACAGAGAGTAGTGTTGGAAGTTAAGTAAGCCAAGCTTTGGGTAAACTTCATCAGCATGCTTGGCTCAGGACTGTGTGGTCAGGGTGGGAGGCGGTGTCTCAACCCTCTTTCTCCAGAATCAAGATGGGGCTGAGGTGGCTTTGGTTCTGCTGCCGCCAATCACTGGAGCTTTGCTCATACGGAATTGTCCCACCTCTTTGAGACCAACATCTAGGTATACATCTTTAACTTCCTCTCAGTGCTTAGGTTACTCTCAGCGGATCTAACCCCAAGTCCTCTGCCCTGTGTAGCAGTGCAGTTCAGAATACTCTAAACTACATTTCTACCATATGCAAAATTGCCCTGGTGGTATTCCTAGCTTCTAGAACTGTGCTGTGCACATAGTATGTGCACAATAAACATTTTCTGAGTGACCAATCAGTCTGGAGGAAAAAGATTCATGAGACACAGTTTTTCCATTTATCGTTCTCTGTAACATTTTTATGGAGAGCCAGATTCAAATAAACTCGCTACTTTTTTTTAAAGTCCTGACTTCTAAGTTTTATTTCACAGTTAAATGAGAAGTCTGAATTGTTTATCAGCCTGTTAGAAGGCCGCAATGGTCATTATTTTAAAATCAGAGCATGTTAGAAGAGAAGGGAGTGCTAGCAGAAGAGGGGAAGCCCTATCATCCAGGGGAGAAAACAGGTGAGAAAAATGGGTGAGTTCAAGGTCACACAGTGAATTATTGGTAGAACCAAGACAAAAAATAGTAATGCACAGTTCTTATTAAAAAAACCCACTAAAGTAATTCATATGCACAAACATTATTTCACTTAACCCTCAACAAACCTATGAGGCTTAGACTGAAGAACTTGCCTGCAATATATAGTTTGTAACAAAAAGATAAAAAGGGCAGTCAGACTCAGGCCTTTCTGAGTCCAAAGCCCTGCTTTAGGGACCCAGCTCTCCAGACTTCTCTTCACGCCTTGAATTATTTATAATAGGTCCTAGTTTACTCCTACATCTTTAGGAAGTACTCTTTAACTTACATATCTTGCTGGCACAGAACCATTGTCTTGCTAGTTTTGTTAAAATAAATGGAACTTCTAGCCAGTAGGAGAGCTTATTTTTTTTCTGGCAGATGGTCACCTATTTGAAATATAAATTGCTGTAGTATATGTTTCAGGTAACAAATAAAAAGACTGAGTTTTATAATCCTCTATTATCAGAGCCTTACTGTGCATGTTATCAGTTGTTAGTTTCTCTGTTTTGTACTTTACATTGTACAAAATACTTTTATATATTATTCTATTGGATCATTACAACTCTCAGAAGCAGGTGTTAGTCTCCCTGTTGTCCAGGTAATAATGCCAAAGTCTGTAGAGCTTCACCACCCAAGGCCACAGTGCTCGCACCCCACCCTCCCCTGTAGGCCTGTGTTTCTGCACTGGCACTTGATACCGGTGAACCCCAGGGGGAAGGCAGGTATACATCTGAGGTATCGGAAACAGGATGTGTGTGCCTGGAATATGCACCTTGGTGTCTTGGTTCACCTTGATGCTGATAGATGAACGTGCTCTTTCCAAACTCACTAGGAAACACCATTGCACAGTACTTACATTGGGTAGGTGGGTGTATTACTAAGCCCAGGCTGTCATAACAAAATACCACACACTGGGTGGCTGTGGTATTTAGAAATTCATTTTCTCACAGTCCTGGAGGCTGGAAGTCCAAGATCAAGGTGTTGGCAGGTAAGATTTCTCCTGAGCCTCTGTCCTTGGTTTGCAGGTGGCTACCTTCTCACTGTGTCCTCACTTGGCCTTTTTTGTGTGTGTGTGCACTCCTGGTATTCCTTCTTCTTACAAGGACACCAGTTCCATCCTATAACCTCATTCAATCTTAATTACCTTCTTAAACGCCCTGTCTTCAAATATAGTCACACAGAGCTCCAACACACGCACTTCGGTTGAAGTGCATCTCGTCAAGAGTGTGCCCTTCTTTCTCAATGCCTGTTTAAAGATCTACAGCTGCTAGATTTATGGGCTTGGATGAGTTGCTTTGAAGCTATTGAGCTACATTACTCTTTCTTTCTAAATATTTTGCTTTAAAGTATACTATTTACAAATTGAAGAGAGCAAGAAGAAAGAAAAGCTGCCATAAACCTTCACACAAAAGGGGTGAAAAAAAAAAGACTGTGGAGAAATGGAAATAAGTAAACTGATAATTCTCTCCGAGCTTGAAAAAATCAATTGTTACCACATCATCCCTGACAGTGATCTAGTTGAGATCAATTCAGTTAAAGTTAATAAGGCCTGCATGAGTTCTGCTGTAGCAGATTGTCAATTTTATTACAAGTGCCATGAGCTATGGGTGCCAGCTTCCAAAATGAATAGAAATGAATGCTGGGATTTCAACCATTACAAGAGAATTTGTTAAAAAATACTCCTTGAGTTTTTTAAACTGTCCAAGACAGCAGTCAGCTTCACACACAGCATGTCAAATCATTCCGAGGAGGCAGCTTATTAGAGTCCACCCGGATGCACCGCATGCCCCAGAGGTTGGACGCGCAACACCAAGAGGAGGCTGTGCCAGGACTGGCTGACTTTGATGAAAGACTCCAGCGTTGTGTCACTGTCTTTCTGCTATTTTATATTTGTAGTTTACCAAGGACTTGTTCCAAGTGGTAGAACTTTTGCAGAGGCTGTTTCGGCAGATGTTTGAGTTGCGTGCTGTACCCAAAGTTCAAGGCCAGTGTTCCAGATCAGTTTCTGGCAAACACTGGGTTGCAAACTATGCCTTTCTCTATTGTGATGCAAAACCCAAGGCTTGTGCTCTACCTTAGACCTCTTCGTTTCAAATTGTTGCGAGTTCCCTAATTTTTTCATATACGTACATTTTAGTTTCCCAAGGGCTCAGAATGCGTTCTCTCCATTGCCTGCAGTAGAGCCACCTGGGGCATGGGTTAAAAATGGAAGATTCTGAGCTCCCAGGTTTGAATGGATTGGGAATGGCTGAGGCTGGGGCAAGAGATTTGACTTTTTAAATTAGCATTCTAGAAGATTCTAGCACATGGCAAAGCTCTGGAACCACCATTTTCTTTTATTTCTGCAGATCTTATAGAAAAGGAAGTGTAGAGAAAAGGAAGAAACCTAAATATTGTTCATTTCTTACCATAGCACAGACTACTATTTGCTTACCAAAATCCACACTCTCCTCTTGCGAAGCAGCTAAACTACATTTCCCAGCCTTCTTTGTAGTTATATGTGGGCCTCCGACTGAGATCTAGTCAGTAGAAGGTGGCCCCAGGATTGCTAGATAAAATACAGGATGCTCAGTTAAATTTAAATTGTAGGTAAATAACTTAATTTTTTAGAATGAACATGTCCCCAGTGCTGCATGGGACATACTAATACTAAAATAAATAAATAAATAAATAAATAAATAAATAAATAAATAAATGTGTTGTTTATCTGGAATTTAAATTTAACTGGATAAAATATAGGACGCCTGTCCTATATTTTTATTTGCCAAATCTGGCAGTCCTAAGTATGTGTGAAAGTGACAAGCCACACTCCCAGGAAGAGCCCATAGAAACCTCTTGTGTGTCCCCCTGCGTCCCTCCCCATTTGAGCAGGATGGATAGAGACAACACCCTGGGAGACCTCAGGAGTCGTATACTGAAGACGGCAGGACCACTGTAAGTCTGGGTTCCTGAGTGGCTCCATGAAGGAGAACCACCCGCTAACTCATTCACTCTCTGTTCTGTTAAGTAAGCAAGAAAGAAACATCTATTATATTTGAGTTATGATAAATGCTCCCTCCTCTTGGCCTATTTTCTTTAGCAGTTAGTCTTCCCAGCCAATACACTTAATATACAACAGTAACCACACATATGAAGTAGCAATTAATCCTTCCCTCAACTGCCTCAAGCCACTGTTGTCCCTGTTTTACTCAGGTGGTCAGAGAGGCTCACCAAGTACTTTATCACTGATTTATTCTAAATATAGTAATTATCAAGTTGGCTCCTTTTAAAAGCTATTTGTGGTCATTTGTGAATTTCAATAATAAACATTCTCATAATCTAGAAGTCTTCTTATTTTAGTGAGCTTCACTTTTACTTTTGATTTTTAAATTAATTCATTGATTTGGTGGAAGGGGATATCCAAAAGGTTCAAAGGGAACAAACTAAAAATTTAGTCTCAGTATTAGCTCTATTTCTCAGTCAACCAATTCCCTGCCTGGGAAACAACACTATCTCCGTGTGTGTTGTGCTTTTAGTTATATTCTATGCATGTACACACACACACACACACACACACACACACACACACACTCAGTCTTCCTTTTTAACCCAAATGATAGCATACCATTGTGGGGGGAAAAAAAAGGAAGACCAGCCATAGAAGAAAAAAGTCTGTTTATTCAGAACTTTCTGCAGCAAAAGAGTCAGTTATTCCATCATTTAAGTTTTAACAGGCTTAAAGGCGGGAGGGAGTGGGAAAGCTTTACAGCGAGGGGAAGGGAAGGCTCCAGAAGTGCCCTCATTGGAGGCTATCGGCTTGTAGAAGCTGGAGGTGGGCTAAGGAGAAGCAGGGCATCCCGTGTGACTGGTCTGGCCAGCTCTGGATGGTCCTGAGCTGGAAGTGGGGAGAAAAGGCAGGGGGGCTGGCAGTCATTAACCAGGTTGTGACCGGTCTGAGCCAGTTGCCTACACAGGCTGTGGTTTGACTTTCTGGGCTGGTTGCTGCCAGGGTTCTAGGTCGGGGTGTTATTGTGGTATTATGATCTGACCACTGTCTGTTTGTATATTCAGTCTCTCACCATAAACACTTTCTGCATCCTGTTTTTCCATTTCTATTAGACTACAGTGATAATGACTTTTTTGGCATACAATTCTATGAATTTCAATGTAAATGTACATTTATGAAATCATTACTTCAGTCAGGACAGAGCAGCTCTGGCACACACAAAATGCTCCCTCCTCTTGCTAATATAAACAAGGCATCTCTGACTCTTCTCTAGGAGCTACCTACTGAATCTGTTACACCAATGATGCCTCTATCAATTTATTTCAATTCAACAAAAATTAAGCATATTTTGAACATTGAACACCTCGTTGGCTATTACATAGTTATAATAAATGGAAGAAAAAATGTTACTAACTAGCACCAAATTGAGATATAACTGCTAAGAGCTGTGATTCCAGAAGCTTGGGAGGGGTTGGGGGTCTCATGGTCACCGTGGATGTGAGGAAGGATAAATAGGGGTAATTTGAAGAGAATTAAGTGCCTCTACAAATACATTTTATTGCATGAGCATAAACAGATCTGTGTAAATCTGTTCATTTTGCAATTATATCAAATATTCTGGGTCATTCTTTGTACTAAGTGATGGGACATGGAAATTAAGGTCACAGTTTCACCCCCAGGATTTACATTAGTAAGGAAGCCAGCCAATCAAACAAAATGAAAAACAATGTGCAAAGTGCTATGAGAAGCACATGAAAAGAGTCGCTAACCCAAAGTATAGGGCAGAAGGTGTCAGGGAAGGATTCACATCTAAATTGAATCCTGAAGTATAGGTAGAATTTAGTCAAAGACGGAAGTGGTCAGCATGGGAATGTAGGCAGAGATCAGCAGATACGAAAGTGGGAAGCACTCAGTGAAAAGAAGGGAGTGAACGAGGGCTATCAGGAAGTTCCTTGTGTGCCATGCTAATGTTCTGGGCTTTTTTCCTCCAGCAGCCACAGTGAATTCAAACGGAGTGTCAGCATGACCCATGCCACGCTCTCAGACTCACCCAGGCAGAGTTAGGAGTGCCTTTTCCTGTACCCTCACTGAATGTTCTACTAACTGCTTTTTCAGAAATTACCTTGCTGAATACCCATTGTTTGTAACTGAAAGGTAGAAGAGCATGTAGGGATTAAGTCAGTTCAGGGTTCAAATGCCCATTCCTGCCCAGCATTTCTTCCCGGTGTTTCCTTGGGCAAACCATTTAACTTCTCTAAATATCAAGTTCTAATCTGTAGATTGGGCTTATTTGCACATCACAAAGTCAGAATGAAGATTAAATGTCACAACCCATGCAAAGTCCCTGTTACTTTAGTGAATATTCACTGTAATTGTTTGCGATCTTGCCTCCCCAGCTGATCGAATTCTTTGCATGTTGGTAGCCCCCATCTATTACGTGTCTGTCACAAAGGATGTGCTCAGTAAATATTTGTAGAGTGACTACATAAATTAGATTCATAGTTTAAAAAATTTAACTTGGGTTTTGGAGAATAGATTGGTGAGGATTAAGTTTATAGGTTAGTTTAGCCAGCAAAGTGGTCATATTCATTTTAAGGAAACAAGTTAGTTTGTGAGACTGAAAGAAGCAGTTTTAGTTATTATAAATAACAATTAGCAGGAAGTAGTAAAATAGTTTCCCTTGGCATTTTAACTCAATGTAGTCATTGAGTATAAAGCACTTGAAGTGATTGCTAATAGCATAATAATCCATATAAAAGCAAATATTAAATATTAGGAATTTACTATGTGTTAGGCACTCGGCTTGATTTTTTATTTGGATTGCCTCATTAATTCTCTCCACAACCCTAAGAGGTAGGCAGTCTTACCTGCATTTTACAGATGAGGAAACTGAGGTTTGGAGATGCAAAGTAACCTGCCCAAGTTAATAAGATTCATGTACATTAACTAATGTGATCCAAATACCATCCTTAGTGTAGGCAAAAGGATAAAGTGATGGTTAATTTTGTATGTCAGCGTAACTAGGCTATGTGACCCAGATGTTTGGTCAAAAGCCAATCTAGATGTTGCTATGGAGGTGTTTTTTTAGATGGGATTAACATTCAACTCAGTAGATGTTGAATAAATTAGATTATACTCCATAATGTGGGTAGACGACTTGAGAGGAAAAGACTGAGGTTCTCAAGGAGGAAGAGATTTTGCTTCCACGAGCTTTCAGGCTTGAACTGCAACATCGACTTTCTTGGGTCACCAGCCGGCCTGCCCTGCAGATTTCAGACTTGGCAGCCCCCACAATCACATGAGCCAATTCCTTAAAATAAATTTTTCTTATTCTCTAAATAGGATTATATACAATAGTATGTAGTATATGTAATAGGATATGTCTATGTAGTGTGTGTACATACACATTTGTGTATGCACATTGCATATATATTATAGACACATTATAGAATATGTATAATAGAATATGTAAATATGATATGTGTATATACTAATGTTTGTATACATAACCTACACATATGTTATACACATATCATATACACACACACAGGCACCATATGTTAATATCCCATTGGCTCTTTTTCTCTTGACGTATCTGACTGGAATGGATATTATTACCCTATTTTACATATGAGGAAACTGAATTTTCAGGTACCGCAGATAATAAAGATTGGAGCATACGCTTTGAAATTATTTCTTTCTGATTTCAGATCTGGGGCATACCGTTGATTTCCATATGATGCTCCATTCCCTTTCCTATTTATTTTTGGAGGAGAAGGAAAAAAATGAAATGTGAATAAAGGAACATTGATAGAAAAGGGGAAGAAATCACTGAGGAAAAGAGGGCGGGAAGTGCAGAAAGCTATAAAGAAACCATCTTTGGTTTCCTAAAGTTGTCCAAGTTGTCCGCATGGCCTCTAGGGTGTCAATGATTGGTCCTGCCCAGTCCCGTGAGCCACATCCATCGTGATCAATAGACCCTCCTTAGTCCTGTCAGACATGTCTCCTTCTGGCCCACAAACACTCCTGTTGTTCCTCATCATGTCACCTTGTTTACTTTCCTCACAGCACTTCAAAACCTCTCATTATCATATGTAATTCTTGGTTAACTTGCTTACTGTCTTCCTCCCTAACTGGAATGTATGCCCCATGAAGGCAGGGACATTTCCTCTTTTCACTTAATGCTTATCTTTAGTATTGAGCACATTTTAGAAGCTGAATGAGTGAATGAATGAATGCCATGCTCATCCTCACTTTTCTGTCTGTACTTCCTCTATTTTCTTCATTGCCTTCCTAGTAGTGTACGTCCCTAAAAACCCAATCTAAGCTCCCATGTGTCCCCAGGCTTTGCCCTATCGTATGTCCCAGCCACGCCTGTCTTCTTTCAGTGCCTCAAGCGTACACTGCTCTTCTGTGCTACCTCGTGCTCCTCCCTTTGCCTGGAATGCACTTCAACTTCTCTCCTCCCTTTGCTCAGCCAAATCAACTGGAACATCCTTCTCCAGGAAGCCTTCCCTGATGTTCCATATTAGGTTGATTGCCCCTATTGCATGTTGTTGTACTGCAGGTCGTCAAGGAATGCTGTTCTTTCAACATCGCTTTATTGTAACACTGATAAGAAAAAAATAATTAATTTCCATCAGGACCACTGTCTGTGTGAAGTTCGCATGTTCTCCCGACATCTGCACGGGTTTACTCTGGGTGCCCTGGTTTCCCCCCACATCCCACAGATGTGCGTGTGAGGTGAATGGGCATGTCTTCACCATCCCAGCCAGAGTGGAAGCGGGCGCGGCAGTGAGTGGCCCTGAGGTGGAAGGGCGTTCAGGCCAGGGAGTGCTCTTGCCTCCTATCCTGAGCTTTGGGGACTGGCTTTGGACACTCGGGACCCTGATGTGGAATGAGCATGTTGGAAAATAATTATCTTATTTGTTTTTATTAATCTTTCTTAAATGTGTGTGTAGTTCGCATTTATTTCAATGTTTAATATTACAAGTGTTTGGATCCTTTATTCAGAGTTTGGTGATGTTTTTATTGGTGACCAGGAATAAGTAGCCATAGGAACTTAGTTGCTGTCTGTACCAATTAGCCTGGGGTAAAATTGGTTTCATTACGCAGAGGTGAGCAAAGGGAGGTTTACAGTTGGGAGTATGCAAAACACAGTTTATTCGTTCTTTATTTTCGTGCCGAGAATTGTTTTTCTTTCTTCACAGTTTATTCTCGTATTGTTATTTATGAATTATTGTATATTTATTTGTATTACAACTATAAACCTACTTTTGCGCACCCCTGTGCACAGTTTTGCTTAAAGTCACAGTTTCCAAAAACCTGTTGAAGATGCAAAGTGATGGCTTGGTGTAGTTACTTTACTCCCCTCCTGTGTCTTTATGACCTTTTTCCTTTGTGATAGTCAATACTCTTAAAATAACTTTCTATTTATCACTTTTAAAAGAACTCGTCCAGTGTTCACCTCACCCACTATATTTTAAACAACATAAGAGCAGCTCTGTTTCTCCCCTTTTGCTGCTATACCTATAGTAACAAATGCTTTCTGCCTACAGTATAAATGCTGTTTCAGAAATATCCGGTGGTTGGATATGACTCGAGAGTGCTCAATTATCTGTGCATTTTCAGAATTCTACAAACCACTATGTGCTCAGTGATGGAAAATAAAGATAGCTAGCAATTGCCAGGTCATTACCATGTACCCGGCACTTCCGTACATGCTTCCCATGTCCTAACTCATTTAATTCTCACAAAACTCGAAGAAGCAGGTGTATCGTTGTCATCCTTATTTCACAAAAAGAAACTGAGGGGTAGAGGTTGTGACACTTGCCTGAGGTTGCATGACAGAGTCAGGGTTCCCACCCATACAATCTGCTCCAGGGTTGAACCTTCACCTGGTGCTCTGGCGCCTATAGTCTTATTGGGTGGCAGCCAAGAGTTTAAGGATCAATCCGATCAGGTATCATTCTGAATTTTATTACTTTAGTTCACTTATCATTCCTTTACTTATTATGAGTATTTATTCAGTAAACAGGTGTTTGTTGAATGCCGGCTTCCATGTCAGGCACTGGCGATTCAGTGGTAAACCAGGCCAACGTGGTGCCTGCCTCCACCAGTGCTCCGGTGCTTTGTCGTGGTTCTCAAACGCGGCTCACGTGGGAACGGCGTAGGGTGCTCTAATTGAATTTATGTAATTAGCTGGCCTGGGGCCTGAGCCTCTACGTGTTTTAAACTCTGCAGTTGATTCTAGCATGTAGTCAGGGCTGAGAGCCACCTCTTCAGCGCTTGGTGCCAAACCTATTTAGCGTCACAATCCCCTGAGAAAGTTATTTAAATCCAGAGTCCTTCCCGACCTCCTCGAGTTAATGACTTGGAGCCTCTGAAAGTAGAATCCAGGAATCTGTGTTTTTAAGAGCTTCCCTTTATGATTTGGTGCAGCTGGCCAGCAAACCCACATTTTAGGGCCGTCAAAGCCCTAAAACTCAACAGTAAGACTCAACAGATGTTAAGACTGAGTTTACAGGGGGCTATGGTAGTCTGAGCTGCATTTATTAACATATTGTTGGAAGGGAGGGTAAGGGTTAGGAGTGTGGGAAGGAATAGAGGTTTTTACTCATGGGTGTATCATACACGTACTTTGTTATACAGTGTTTTGTTTTAAACAAGTTTATGCTATTGCCTTTCTACTCAAAATCTGGTCTGGGAGTCTGTTAGAAATACACATTTTGGATTCCACTCCATAACTGGCATTTTAAATAAGATCCTCTCACTATTTTGTATGTGCATTAAAGTATGAGAATCATAGTTCTCTATGTCAGCCTTAGCTCTTCCCACTCACCCAAAATACTGTCAGTTCATGAGGGAATAGGATATAATTTGTTAGATTAAAATTTATAGAAATGGTTTAGGTACACATTATTTTATTTAATCCAGTCCACCCTGCACAATACATTATTGTTATACTCATTTTTCAGAAATGTAAATTGAGGTTTAGAGAAGTCAGGTGTTACTTCAAGTCTAGTACTCTTTCTGTTATAAAACCTGGTTTATTTTATGCTTCACTCTTCTCCCCGATATTTAACACCATGATAAACGTTAAGATGTTGGGTTCAGAGAATTCCTAAAAATCATAGATTCTTGTAATAAGTTGGAAGTAGCCTGAGTAGTAATATTATTACACTGTCACTTAAAACTGAAGAAACTCTGGACCAGAAAGTTCAAGGGCTCTGCTCAAGGCCACAGAGCTCGGTTGTGAATGATATAATGAAATCAACATTCAGATCTCCTGTTCTGTGTCTGGGCCCCTTCCCTCTAAACATTGGCACCTAGCTTCTCATCATTCTTGTTCCTGCTAATGCTTTGTTTCCCCTGTTACGACATAGCTTCTTAGAATAGCCCAATTTTTAAGCCCATTCTAAGGCAGTCAAATAAGAACTTTGGGCAGAAAAACAGTTTAAAATGTACCTGGGTGGAAAATTACCTTGAGCTGTAGTTAGAGTCACTGTATGGTTTCCATTTATTCCACAGACGCAAGGGGACAGGGGCCTCCCTTATGTAAGTGTGTCAGAGCCTGAGCCCCTGCTCAGCCCAGCTCTTCGATGAGCTCAGCCACCCGCCCTCTTGCTGGCATCTTCATTTCTCATCTGAATGTCTTCTGGCCCTGAACAAATGGTAAGTCTTTGGCCCCCTCCTAGCATGTAGACAATTGTGGTAATAACAGTTGTTTTTAGGGAGTAGACAGTGCTCTGATTTTTGTTCACCTTTGATTCTGACTTGTCATTAACATCACATATGCATCAAAGGGATGGGTAATTGCCTGAAATAACAAAGGCCGCCCTGGTCGACTATACACATTCAAGTGTTAGACTGAGTCTTCAAAATCTTTCAGGAAGCTGTCCTCCAAATCAGAGCCTGATTCTCAGTTTATAAAAATTCTTTCATTCCAAATTTTGTTTTCTCCATCTTCCTTGCTTTCCTTAATGCAACTTTTTGAAAGCTGCAATCAACTTGAAAGGGCCAAGTGCTCAAATTCGGTATCAAAATGAGACGTGTTGCTTTTTCATTCGTTTTGTGCTTGTGAAATTCCTTACGGTGGTCTCTTTGCTTTGTTGTCCTTCCTCAGCTAGCAAAGCCCTTCCCAGGTTTATAATGAATATTTTGATACTCCGCTGCTTTCCTTTAACCCCAGATGAACATAAGGGGTGGGGGAGGATCTTTGTGACTAAGCAGGGAACAAGGTCATTGTTACTGATATCTGGACTTGATTTCTCTGCTAAAAGTGTCACATGTTTCAAACAACTGTTTGAAGTCTTTGGTAGAGTAAGATCCCATTTATCCAAGGAAAAACCCAATTCTGAGCTTCTCCATGAGAATGGGGAGAGGTAGACTCTTAAAGGTATTAGCGATTACCTAAACACAGTGAATGAGGGTACTGAAACCTTGAGATTAAGTCTATCCTTTTGGAGGACTTGCTACTTGAGAGGCAGGGGCACGGGGGAGGAAGAAAAATTCCTATTAGCTGACAGGTCCATGGAAAGCCAGTTATGCCAAACCGAAGATATGAAGGAAGAGACAAATGGGAAAAATGCAAAATGGTGTGCAGAGGTGGGACGAGGGTGGCTGGTTTTAGTCATGCAGGCATACTAGTGGTGATTGGCTCTAGTTTAGGTGAACCCTCTGGGGCCCACTTGGAACGTGTCGATCTTCTTCACACTCAGTCCAGCCAGCTCGGTTATCTGGCTCCGATGTCTGCAGGAGAGTCTAAGCAACAAATTAGGAAGCATGAAAGAGGCTGTTAGAGGCAGGCACCTGACAGTAGCCAGAAAGGACACTGCCAGTCCTCGAGGCAGAGAGCAGGAATCGGTGACGTGCAGGCTGAGGAATCTAAACAGCACAGACGTCAAATGCCAGGCAGTGTTAGAAGAAAGTCCGATGATTAAGGTCCCTAATGAAGACTCCGAGTCTTCAGTAAATGTTGAGTTATTTCCAGTGTAGTCTGTCTTTTCAGAGAAAAATGCGGCATTTTAAGAAATACTTTAAAACGAAGTATCTTGATGCTTACTGGAAAGATTTTTATTTATCTGGCGCAGTCATTGCCATATTTTTCTTCCTGACACTTTGCTCCCATTCTTAAAAATAAGTTTTGAGTGGATGGTCCATGCCAGCTACCGTGAAATTAGCTGGTATGTTGAATATAGTAAGATATGGCCCCTACCTTCATGTTGCTCACAGTTTAATGTTGAGGCCACATAATTACTGCTTAGTAAATAAAGTATGCTGAATAAGGACCATTCCATTAGAATACAGAAACGGTAAATGCATACCATGAAAGAGGTTCCATGGGAGAGTCCTGGGGAGGCAGGAGCCGAACCACGTTGGGCATGGTGGGCCTTGTTAATGGGTTCTGTCTTTTCTTGGAAATCAGAGGAAAGTTAACCCGATTAATTTTTCATCTTACAGAGATCACTTTGGCTGCCTTACAGAGGTTGAATCGGTGGAGAACGGGCGGCGGGCAAGTGAATGTGGCGAGTCATTGTAATTGAAATGGGCAATGGCAGTAGTTTGTTTTAGAACATGGGTGAATCAGAGTGAGCTAGCTAGATTAGAAGATAGTCACAGAAATCAGTGACCAGTTTTATTTGGGGAGCGAGGGAGAGAGGGTCCTAAGGATGACCCCTACATTTCCGTCCTGCACAAGAGAGTGGCGCTGCTAGTTCACAGAGACAGGGAGCTCTTAGGAGAGGACGCAGTCTGGGGATTTGAGCTTGTCAAAGTTGAGAGGTCCTTGAGACACCTTTCTCAGTCCTCAGGTCTCACATCAGTTATCACCACTTATTGAATCCTTTCTCTAAGCGCTCACCACCCTCAGCTTGGGCCGGACGCTGCAGGTTCCCTTGCCGAGCCCTAGGTACCTCTGTTCTCTACGCGTCCAAATTGGAATGCGAATTCTCTGGGAGAAACCATGATATATTGTTTTCCTTTATGCAGCCCCTTTCGTGCACCTAGTAGTGGCTTAACAAGTATATCTTGAATGCGTGAAGAGAAAGGAACACGTCCTGGCGAGCTCTCCTAGCGGGGTTTGAGAATGAGACCCTGAGCCACAGAAACTCGGATAACCCCTCTCAGTGCACATGGCTGGTGTATTGGAATTCCAGCTCAGGCCTGTCAAATTAGCTCCCACAGCCTATATTCAGATTCGCAGGGGAGCTGTATCAGTCAGGGACCAAGCAATGGACATATTTAAATTAGGGTTTAAGTTGGCAGCATTTACAAAAATGTGGGTAAAGTGTGGGAAAACACAAGGGATAGTACGGTAAACTGGTGAGTAGCTGTAGACCTGTTCCTTCCCTTGAGTCTGAAAGATGGTAGAGGGTCCAACAGAGTTGATCACCTTGAAAGGAGCCCTGATCCTTGGTGGTGGGGACAACTGGGCTGAGGTGATTCCCCCAGAGAGGAATCAGGGAGCCCCAACCTCATTCTTCCCTCTCCCTCTGCTTTCTTATGGGGGCTCCCCACTCAGCTGAAGCCAGTAGAAAGCCGGAGGGACCCCTCAGTGTAGTGCACACGATCCAGTCTCCAGGGTCATGGGTAGGTAGAGGAATGGGGGGAGGGTGGGGAATGGCTCTGGGAGGCAAATGGGTTCTACTCCAGCACAGAGGGTAACAGATAACCTAGGCACAGAGGGCCAGATATAATGCTTGCCCAATGAGGCTATGCAAGAAATTGAATTTAATAAACTTATACCCAATGCTATAGAGTTTTGGGGAAGAATTCCTAGCTGAGAAATAGCAGACTGTTAAGCATAGAACACTGAAATCAGAAAATAGTTTTTTGGTTATTTGCTCTCTGTGGACTTCATTCTCCTATTGTCACAAAAGGGAATATGGTTTGCCTGCTTCAGAGAAGCAGGGAAGGGACCAAAGTGGAAAGTACATATGAAAGCCCTTCTAAGAGGTAAAGCACTATGTACAATTCATTGTAGTAAAGCAGAAAAGACACTAGAAATGCTAGTTTCTAGCTTATTATGCAAGTCAGTCTGTACCTTAGTTTCCTTATTAGCAAAAAATAAGTGACAATCTATTTATCATGAAACTTTTTATGAAGATTAAGTGAGATGATGCATATAATATCTTTAACATGTACTATTCACCCAGAGGATTAAATGAACTGATATATATAAGGCTTTAACATGTAATATTCACCCAATGAAGGATTATTTTTATTTTATACCAATTTCTCATTCCCAACCCTCAGGCACTAAGTTCCCTGAAAGGAACTGGACTTTACACACTTCTTACTGTATTTCTCAAGGAATCCATCGTAAGGCTCCCCCCACTCCGTCATACCTTCTCAGAGGGAAAGTGGCCTTACTTATAACTTACAAAATGTCGGTGCCTAGTGGACATTTGGATTGTACTTCTGCGCACCCTAGACATTGTGAAAATATTTTGCAGGGAACATCTAGATAAGCCAGGACCTGCTGCTGTTCAAGTTAACTAGGGCAGGACCATTAAAGTTTGGAGCATTCCTCTGTATGTGGCCATGTTTGTAAGAAGAGGTAGTTTTGTGTGATAATACTTGTTTGTAATAATATGTAATAAGTGCGCCCATCTTATATAGCTAGGGGCATGTTGGTAAGGATTCTCGATGTTAAGTGGAGAACGAGGCAGGAGAGTGGTTTGGGGGAAGGAGAATGGAAGGTACGTGGATTTTCTAACTGACATTGAAAAGAGCAAGTAATAAATCACTAAGAAGTGGTACCCAGGAGACCAAAACATGAACCAGAGCTGTGGTGACTAAGGAATTTAGCTCAGGCACAAAGTTTAAGGAGGCTGCCAAAAAACTCAGTACTCAATATAAGTAATATTTGAAGGCAATATTTAAAAAATTAAATCAACAAACTACAGCCCACTAGCTGGCTCCCGATTTTGTGAATAAAGTTGTAATGGAAACAGGGCTGGGATTAGGATGAGGCAAATCAGGCAGGGCTGTAGAGTACAGGGTCAGAGTCTGTCTTTATTTAAAACGTAGATATTGTGTCTATATAAAGTTTTTTTTTTTTGCATTAGTTTTAATTTTTAGAATGTTGCTTTAAAATTGCATTTATCTTGGTTACTGAGTTTGTTTGGTGCTCCTTAAATTTTATGCCCATGGAGAGTGCCTCACTCGCTTTACCCTTCTGGAGGGTATATATTTCACATGCCAGAAATTTAACTAACATATGCCATTTTATTTAGTCTTCTCCATATTCCTGTCAGATAGCTATTATTAATCTTAATTCTTTACATGAGAAAACCCGCTACGAGAAAAGAGTAACTTGCTAAAGGGGCGTGCCTGATTCCACAGCTCATAGTTTCCCACGCCAAAGGCATGACCGTCTCTCCAAGCTTCTCTGATACCTCAACCACCCAACCCAGAGCTGGATTCTCTGCATAGGTGTCATCTGCAACAGGTAATTTTCAGTCTCTCCCCTCCCTGCCCCTGCCAGACAAAACTACTTAGACCAGAGAAGAAGTACACACTTTGCACTGCTGCCTACTTTGTAGCAACTAGAAGGGAAACAGCAGCTGCTTTTAGCTGCAATATCCTGGCTGCTGAAGACAGAAAAGAGGCAGCCGTTCCTGCAAACACATGCTGTTCTTATCCAAATGGGCAGCAGCAGGCTGAGCTGGCGCTTAACAGTCATACTGGTCTTGTGGTTGAAAACTAGACTCCACTCAGAGGAGGCTGACTATAGAGCTGATCAGTTTAAATCTTTCTGAGCTCGGTGGTGCGTGGCTGTGCCCCAACAGTTAGTGCATGGCTGAGGGATCTTTATTTGCCCAGGGGTATGCCAGACTTCTGAAGTGGGGAGACTCACAAAACCATGAAAGTCTTCCAGTTGAAAACTTATTCAACTATTCCCTTAAGTAAAAAAAGGCACTGGGAAAATAAATCCTGGCAGACACCCATGGCGAGAATCTAGAAGCAGGTCTAATTTCTACTGCATCTAAGGCTGATGAAGGTGGATTGGTAACAGGAAATGGTGTCAGAATGACGTGTTACCTTATGAAACTGAGCTGTGCCTGAGAGGGGTAGGACCACTCTTCTTCCCTTATTTTCTGTTTCATTCTGGATGACAGACCTGGGATTTCTGAACCAGAAAATTATGTCCTCACCTGACTGCACATTTGTGTCCCTCTCTCCCAATCCCCCAAATGTGTATGTTGAAATCTTAATCCTTCATGTGATGGTGTTAGGAAAGGGGGCCTTTGTGTAGTAATTAAGTCATGAGAGTGGAGTCCTCCTGAATGGATTAATGTGCCCTTATAAGGAGGACTTGAGACCTAAGAGCTTGTTCTCTCTCTCTCTCTCTCTCTCTCTCTCTGTGTCTCCCTCTCTTTCATGTAAAGATACACAGAGAAGACAGCCATCTGCAAACTAAGGGCAGGGGATTTGTCAGCACCATGATCTTGAACTTGCTGATACCAAAAACTATGAGAAATAAATGTTTATTGTTTAAGCCACCCAGTCATGGCATATTTGTTATAGTGGCCTGAACTAAGTCATCACTCTTATTCTAAATGGGTACTATTTTGAGGTAGTGCATATATTGTCCCCTTCTGCTCACATGTTTTGATCATTCTTTTTAGACTAATACTCAGAAAATAGCTTCCCAGAAAACAGGGAGAGATAGATGCTGGGAGCAATGTTTTATACACATAAGGTGTTCAATATACATTTGTTGAATAAGTGAACAAATGATTCCAAGAGATGCTGGCCCCATAGTGAAGTGCTGTAGATGGGGGCTGAGGCTGGCAGCGTATGCATGGCAACACCAGTTAAGATATTTCCATAAACTGAGGAGGAGTGTTGATACGATCCTATCTTACTCCAGCAGAACACCACTAGAAAAAGCAGGTCAGAAACAAGAAGTCCTGACTGCATCTGTGTTCCCGATAATGCTATGAGAAATGGATCCCACTAATACTTAAGTGGATGTGAATGTAGCCAACACCACCGTGCACCCTGCCAAAGGCAAACAGGAGCCTATGCATGAAAAACAAAAACAAAAAACCCAAAGAAGCAAAATCCCCCAAATTTATAAAAACAGGGAAAGAGGCAGTTGACCTAAAGACTCAGAGAGAGAGAGAGTGTACTTATGTAAATGACTTAATATGGAAATTCCCCCGAAATGTTTGGAAAACTCTTGGAAAGGTCTTTGAGATTTAATAGGATGAGATGTTTCTGAAATGGGAGCAGAGAGCTAGAAGGGAGACATGTGTAAAGATGCCCCAAAAAATGACAGCAGTTTGTAATGACAAAGGAGAAGGAGGAAGAAGATGAGGAAGAGTCAGAACAAAAGCAAACTTCAAATGCACACTAAAGAGGGGCCTGTTTCTTAATGAAAGAAATAATGTAGAAGCAAAAATTAAGGGATCGTGTAGCAGAATAGAATTGAATCCAAGAACTATTTCTTGGGGGGAAAAGGGACATTTAAAGCCTAACTTTTGAGAGTCTAATAAAGAAGAGGGAGAAACTCAGAAGGACAAAAGCTAAAATGAGAAAGCATTTAGAATAAAAAAGACAGTGAATTTAAATTTTGAAAAACATGCTACATAAAACTTTTAACAATAAATTGGAAAATTGCTGAAATGGATTAATTTTGCCTGAGAAAAATGTCTTATTGAATTGACTCAAAAACAAGTAGAAAACTTGAGTAGATCAATAACTGAGGATTAAGTGGACAAGTGTTATTCACGAATTCTCTCACTAAAGGGTTAGACAGCTTTAGACAGCTTAAAACTTTGAGGAAACAAATGATTCTTTTGTAATACACTTTTATTACACTTATTACATAAGCTGCATAAAAGTTTAGAAAACCATGAAAAGATAGTCAGATTCTTTTATAAGATTGTTTGCTTATCTACACTCTGACAGACATAGCACATGCAAAAAAAAAAAAAAAACTTTTTAAAAGGATTTAAATTAAAACCAGCAGATTGAACTTGAAAGGCATATTCAGCAAGTCATCTGTCATTTACTGCAAGAGTGCAAGGGGATTTAACAGCAGGTCATTCATAAGTCAATTCCTCATATTAAGAGTTGATAGAACAAACTATGTGATAATCTCAAAAAGTTAAGAGATGTCACTGATAAAAATTAACATCCAAAACTTTTTAAAAACAGAGGATGTCAGAAAATTCTTGTCAGAAAATAACACTTACCTTATATTAGCAAGTATCATTCTTTGACTGAATGATTTATTAAACAAATCTTTATGGAGTGTCTACTATGTGCCAGCTACTTTTTAAGTCAGTGGGAATACATTAGTGAAAGAAAAAAGAAAAAAAAAGACAAAATCCCTGCCCTCCTGGAACTTAAATTAGAATGAAGTAATGTTTAACACAAAAGACAGACAGGTAACATATATAGCATGCTGATATTTGTAAGTGCTAAGAGGAAAGTAGAGCATGAAAGGGGAATAAGGAGTGTCTTGAGTGGGAGGTAATGAAATTTTAGATTTGGTGGCCAGGAAGGGCTCGCTGAAAGGCGGCCTTGGAATAAAACCTTGAAGAAGGTGAGGGAAGGAGCCACGTGGGCATCTGAGAAAAATGCATTCAAGGTAGAAGGAACACAATATGTGACAGACTGAGCTGAGCTCCCTGGGGTGAGAACAGTATGAAATGAGGTCTTTAGTGGTCCAGGCTTAAGGGAACGACAGGGAGGCGGAGGTATAGGGAAAGACCACGACTGAACTGTAGGCCGTTCGAATGATTTTAACTCTTGCTTCCAGTTAGATGGACCATTGGAGGAGGCTGACATCAGACCGTCTGCCTGCTGTGTTGATTTTAGGCTAAAGGGGATCTGGGCAAAGAAGGGCTTTTACAACAATCCAAGCAGTCTATGATAGGGGCTTGGACAAGGGTGGTAGCAACGGTGATACTGAGAAGCCATTAGAGCCTAGAGTTATTTTGAAGATAAGACCAGGAAGAATTTCTGAAGTATGCGGTGCGGGGCAGAAAGAGAAGAGTGGAGGATGATTCTAAAGCTTTGAACTACCCGAGATGGGGAAGGCTGCGGGTGGAGCTCCTTTGGAGGAAATACCAGGAGCTCTCTTGGATGCTTTAGTTTTGCTATGGTGGTTAGAGCTTACGTGCAGATGGCTGTACGGTCAGATGTTTAGGGGAGAGGTCTGAGCTGGATCTAGGGATTTGTGCATTATCATCCTATAGGTGTCCCTAAGTGACATAGGCACACTAGTGACACAGGCAAGGTAAGATGAAACTAGATAAATTTTCACTCAAACCAGAGATAACATTTGGGCCCTTTTATCATTTTTAGTTAGTAAGATTCTGGAAGTAGTCTTAAAAGATATTAAAGTTATAATTATTCGTTAGTAATTAAAATTTTTAAACAACATTATTTGCTTTCATGAGAGTCTATATTCTTGTACTTTCTTCACTTCTCTGTATCTTTTCAATCCCCTTTGAGGTCCATCTCACTGGTGGATTGAATGGGTGTATGGTAGTTCCATAGAGTAACTTTTCAATTGTCTTTCCTTTCACTGATGTGTAGAAGGATGGTACTGAGGCTTTGGAGTGGTCACTACTGTTTCCAGACAAGGGAATATAAGCTTTAAAATCAGCCATTTCCGGGGCCACAGTCCAACTCTGCAACTGGTGTGTTTCAACCCAAATTATTCTCTTAGCTCCATTTTTCTGAACTGAATTCTAGTACATCTGCAGTAACAGCAATACTGTCTACCTCTCAGGGGTGTTAGAAGAGTAAATGAGACAGTATATGTAAATAAGTAAGTTCTTGGTAACTAATAAAAGACCTATAAATGTTTTTTAAGTAGATATAAAAGGGACTTGAAGGATGCAATCCTATTGACATCTACTAACGTGTCTTCAAGATGATAACAGACTGTATTACTAACAATAAGACATAATGTGGAACATTTCCAGGTTGTACTCTGTCTGAAATAGATTCTGTTGTGCCTTCTTTGAAATTTAGAGCTTGTGTCCTTCAATGAGGGCTTCCTAGGCCCCCTGCTCGGCTGGGACAGCAAAGGGCCTGTAGAGGAAAGGAGCACTCGAGCCTGCTACCTGAGGGAATCTTCCCTTTTTCTTGGGATTTCATGGCTCACTATGCCTGTGGGGCTCAGCTCAGACGGTGAGTCTCCTGAGCAGACATAAGGTCTCCCTGAGCCTTTCAGGCTTTTAATTAGGCGCCCCGCGGCACACGGTGCCCAGGCAAGTCCATGGTATATAGCACAAAGACATAATTGGAACTGGAACAATTTGAGCCTTCGCAGTCGTTTGCCTAGGATCCTTCAGTGCCTAAGATGAAGGGAGGTGGCAAAATCTGCTGATAACGGAGGCTGCACACTTATTTATTCAGTCAACAAACACTCAGCGCCATCTGGCCAAGGACAGGTTGTGAAGCTATTGCTGTTGACAGCCTACTTTGTCAAGGATTTTAGCGGATTTTCCTTTGACACGTCCAGCTTGAGCCTCATGGCTGGCATAACAGCACTTGCTCTTCTCCAACAGTGCTGCCCACCCCTGCCTGAGAGCTGACAATGACCCAGCCAAGCCCTACTGACCATCTCCCCCGAGCCCTCATTCCTGCAACTCTAAGTAGAGGCACCAGCAAGTTTACCAGTATGGTGTATCCATTATCCAACCCAAATTACAAACTATTCAGTGGTGTCTCTATGTTTTCAGTACTCATTTCATGTATTAACCCTACTGACATGAATTTGGAACAGTAAGGGATTTGCTAAAGAAAAATGGGCATTTGGTTCCTATCTGTGCATATGTGTGTGAATCTTGAATGACTGCATGATTTTGCTAGTTTCATCTAAATTTTCACATGTGACTGTCTTTGCAATCCCAACTAGCATGATGCTGTTCATGAACCTGGGTTATATTATAACCTCAAAATGTTTGGTACTGCCTACAGTTACCTACTGTGTTAGGAGTACATTCAGCTGCATGATTCACATGGTAGGTAGGCATATGTATTTAATGAATAGATCAAAGATTAAATTTTATATTACTTTTATTATTTTTATTTTTCAGTTACAGTTGGCATTCAATATGGTATTTGTTTCAGGTTTACCTCATAGCAGTTAGACATTTATATAACTTATGAGGAGATCCCCCAATAAGTCTAGTACTCACCTGGCATCATACATAGTTATTACAATATTATTGGATATATTCCTTATGTTTTACTCTAAATCCCCATGGCTATTTTGTAACTGCCAATTTGTACTTCTTAATCCCTTCACCTTTTTCACCCAGCTCCCAAATACTCCTCTCATTTGGCAACCATCAATTTGTTCTCTGTATCTATGAGTTTGTTTCTGTTTTTTTTTGTTGTTGTTGTTTTTCATTTATTTTGCTTTTTATATTCCACATATTAAGTGAAAAAAAAGGAAAGGAAAGAGAGAGAAGGGAATGAGATGGATAGAGGGATGGGTAGATAGGATGGCAGGAAGTGATGGTGGGAGCTCCACCATCAGAGGTGATAGAGGGGGAGGAGGTGAAAAGGTTTTCCTAGTGTCTCTATGTCATATCTCAGATTGCTAAAGTTATAAAGCTCAGATTGATGGAGAAGTTTAGTCTCAAGTTTCTGGGATTCTCATATATCAGTCATTCCCAATCAAAGTCTAGGGTTCTAGGCTCTTAAGAGGCCATGTTATATAATTTTAAGATGCAACTTTCATTAGGACATTATCTGTCCCAATTAATGGACCACATGTGGAGTCCTGAGCAATTGGTGGGACCTTGCATGTCTATAGCTCCCAGTACAACTGCTGCTCAATGGGTGGATCAGTGGCCCTGAAAGGGTAGGGGTGGATATGAAAGTGCTCTAAAAGCAACTTTACCTTGAATGAGTTGACTTGCGTAATTATCAGTATCACCTATGGTATTTATGTAATACCATAGGATGCATTAAATTAGCAACCACTAAGATACTAGGCAGTGCTAAGCGCTTAATATGGATTATTGCATTTTCTTTGTGATAGGAGTGCTACAACATATAGAAACCAGCAGACCCACAAACTCACAACTGACATTCTGAGGGAAGTAAAATTTGATTTTTAATCATATTCAGCAAGTGACAGGGCTTATAGGGAGATAATTCTCCATGAGTCTCTCATGTTTCTTTTCATTTTATTTTAATTAAATTCATTGGTTAAGATCATGTAGGTTTCAAATATAGATTTCTATGATACATCATCTATACATTGCATCGTGTGCCTACCACCCAAAGTCAAATCATGTCCCACATAGGAGTTTTATATCCCACATATGAGTGAAATCATATGGTTCTTAGCTTTTTCTGATTGAATTATTTTGCTTAGCATAATATTCTCAAGGCTCGATTGTGTTGTCACAAATAGCAGCATTTCATCCTTTCCCATGGCTGAGTAGTATTCCATTGTACATATGGATCACATCTCTTTTATCCAGCCCTGTATCAAATGACACTTTGGTTGTCTCCATGTCTTGGCCACCATGTGAATAATGCTGCAATGAACATATATCGGTGCACATATCTTTGCAAATAAATGTTTTTGAGTTTTTTTGGCAGATACCCAGAAGAGAGATTGCTGCGTCATCTGGTACCTCTATTCTTAATTTTTTGAGGAATCTCTATGCTGTTTTTCATACTTGCTGTACCAGTTCATACTCTCACCACCAGTGAATAGGGCTCTTCTTTTTCTCCACATCCTCTCCAACACTTGTTATTACCTGTCTTGTTGAAAATAACCAGTCTAACAGGTATGAGGTGGTATCTCATTGTAGTTTTAATTTACATTTCCCTAATAGCTAGTGAAGTTATTTTTATTAGTTTGCAGGTACAGTACAGATCTCAACTTCTTCATGGCTCTCAGCAGAACCTAGGTTCAATTCAAGTCAGTCTGACTCCAAAACCCATATTTTTTTTACCATTGCACTCATGTGCCAGAAGTTGTGTGTTTGGAGTTATAGTGATGGAAATAGAATAAAGTTATCTTACCTCCTTCCTCATTGGACCAGCTTTTCAAAGTATTTCTGAGAGGAAAATGGCAGTTTGACTTGTATCAAAGTCACCTGTGTTGCTGTTCTCCTGTCCTTATCACATTTGTAGAAGGTGTTTTGTACTCTGACAGTAGGCCCCCCTTCAGTCACTAGGTGGGGTGTAGAAAAAGGATTCTGTGGGTCTGCTGGCTCTTTAGGGGTAAGATAGAGGATGTTATCTGGGGCCAGAACAGGAAGGATAACAAGCAGCCTGTCAGTTTGTTGGTCATCGTGTTTGTCTTCACAATGCAGAAGGGGGGATAGGTCTAAACTGTAGTCATTGGCTTCTTATGCCTAGCAGTTTAAAGCCTGCTGGTCTGTCTGAATTTGTCCTGTTAACCGAATTTACCAATGAAAGCTTGCTTATGTATAGTTCTTTACAGTGTAAAATAACAAAAACACAAGCACTAGTTGTCTATTTGATCACAGTAACCTTTTTGTAAGATAGAAAACTAAGGCTTAGAGAGCTTAAGTGCGGTGCCCAGAGTCACACAGTTCCAGAATTAAAGCTTGAGTCCATATCTGCTAATTTCCTGCTCAGCATCTTCTCTGCAAAAATTTCTCTCACTAATGAAACATTGTTCTTAAAAAGTCTCTCTCACTGAATTTTTTTCAATGAGGACTAGCCCTCAAACCCTTTGTAAGGGCGTCTGTGCTTTAACGAGAAATGAACCCTCATGGTAGTCTCAAATGGGCGGCAATCAAGATAATTCCAGTTTAGAGGGGAATGATTGAGACCTTATTTCTCCAATGTCCCAAATGAAAGCAGAACATGGAGGTGCAAGTTTGGAGGTCAGGGAGCACACGGCAAGCATTCCGTATGTATTGATAGAGCCACAAATTAATGGAATCGCTATAGAGAATAATGTATACCATCTTAGTCCCCCACCTTCCTGTTATTAGATGGGCATATATTTTATCAGCAATATATTCCTACCACACAGAAATATTGTCAGATAATTTTCAGAGCAAAAGTATCTCCAGAAATATCAATGTCTTGAGAAGTTTTCCTTTTTAAATTTCCTCAAAATTTTTATGTGCAAAATATTCTCTTACTGGTTGGGGGACAATAGTGATGAAAAAGAAGTAATGCCTCTCCTTGAGTATTTTGCATTCCAAATATGATTTCAGATACATACACAACCAGCTCCAACTCAGAAAAAGAATGAAATAGTACCGGTGTAGAGAAAGGAGCAAATCAGTACGCCTGAGCAGAGATGTTAAATGATGTCCAGTTAGTACCATTGATATCAAGTTTATTAGCAGATGCGTTTGGACTGACTGAGTCTTGTTGAGTGAGTGGAATTTCGGTAGCGAAAGAGGGGAGACCATTTCTAGCCGGAGGAAAAGCATGCATATAGACAAGGAAAATGAAAGCTAATGTTATATTTGAGGAAAAGGCAGGATTATAGGGTTCAGGGGGAAAGATAATGGACAGTGAAAATGGAGAAATAGGGTAGGGTTAGAGTGAAGAGCTTTGAATGCCATTTCAAGACATTGTGACTGTATAAATTTACAGAGTATGAGGACTCATATGAGATTTCTGGGGAGAGATGTACCGTGATTCATACTCTGTTTCTTCTCTCTCTCGACACTGTGACGCTATTAATTATATGTATTGGCCTCATTTTGCAGAAGCAGAAATGGAAACTTAAAAAACATAAGTAACTTTCCCCTTGTCATAATACTGGTGACAGAGCAAAGCTTTCAGCCCAAGTATTTCTCATACATCGCAGCCAGCCAGCATGGAAAATGACCACCTTAATAGTACTTTCCATTACCACTAAGGAATAAAAAGAGTGCTGGAGGTAAATGGCCTGGTATAATTGCAATAGGGATAATTGGCAGTATCTTCCTATTTTCTAATTCAAGGATTCTCAAATTTTTATGGTGCATACAAATGGCTTGGGATCCTGATTCAGTAGGCCTGAGAAAGCACCTGAGATTCTAAATATCTGATAAGCTCCCTGGTGGTCCTAATTTTGATGCCTTTGATCCTTTAACGAAGCTCTGCACAGCAAGGCTCCTTAAAATCCCTCTTGTCCCCAGCCCTATGTTGAAGATACACAAGCACTTGAAATATAATATACCTGCCTCCAAATGTGTTCGATAACATTTCCCTTTGTGTGTTACTCCACCTGGGTTGTGTCTGGATTGTGAAGGAGAATTGAAATGGAATATGCAAAAACACCTAACAGTGTCTTACCCATTCGAGGGGCACAAAAGGGTTGGCTAACTCCATTCTTTTTGGAGTTACAACCTACTCCCTTCTCTGGCTCCTTCCAACTGAGACTGTGAATTAAGCATTTTAGAAACAAAACCAGTGAAAAATTCAGATTTTCTTGAAAGAAAGTTAAAACTTAAAGAACTTTACGAATTACCATTTCTAAGCTGAGCTCACTGGAGATTCGGAAGTCCAGAATTTAAGCCCTGATGCGGTAGGCAGCTTCTGCCTCGGAAGATCTGAGCCCTGCTCAAAGCTGCCCTAGCCCCTGCGGATTTCTCTTCTCCCCGCTTCCTCTCTGTGAATTCTGATGAGCAGGATTCTCTGCTGACAGCGCCAATGGCGCCTCAGCTAAGAGCCTTATTTGCTCTTTACCGTGAACTTCCACTTTTCTGTTCCTGTCTTCTCTCTCCTCTTCTCTGGGCTTTAGGGCCTGTCTCATTATTTTTCTTTGATTTCTTGTTTCCTTAACTTCTTTCTATTGCCTTTATGTTAGTTGCCACGGGAACAGTGTTAGCTGGGAGGGCTGAGGCATGAGGCAACAGGCAGGCCTAGTTTGTATTCCCAGACCTATGGAGTTTTTATTGCCCTTGGAGAGAACTGAGATATCCCTTGATCAATCCCTCATGAGACAAAGAAGAAAAAACCCCTGGGACCCAGGGACAGACAGTAGCTTTTCCAGAGAGCCAAGCCTCCTGTTTCCTGACCCTGTGAGGCACATGAGCCTTTTCACACATATCCCTCTTTATTCAGTGATGTAGAGAGATAAAAGAACTGATAGCTACCATACACTATAAATGGTTATTTACATTTAATAACCCAGTTAAGCCTCACAAAAACAATATGGGAAAAGTACAAATTATTGTCCTTATGTTGTAGATGAAGAAAATAAGTTTCAAACAGGGTAAATAAATTTTTTAAACCTACCCAGCTAATCAGTGGCAGATCCCAAATTGAAACCCAAGGCTATGTAATAGGAAGTCCATGGAAATGGTAAAGATTAGAGATCAATAAAGAAGAAAATGAACAATTAGTAGAAAATGTCAACAAAAATAAAATTTGCTATATTAATAAATAAATAAAATTGATAGGCCTCAAGCAATCATGGAAAATTGAGAGAAAACATAAATTACCAACATCTAAAATGAAAGCATAGACGTTACTAGGAATTCTACACTGAATACACAGTAAGGACTAGCCGGAATACAATGAACAAGTATGTGTCCATAAGCTGAATAAATTAGATGAAATTGATAAACACCTGGAGAGATGCAAATTACCAAGACTGACACAAAGATAAATTTTTAAATTGTTCCTTAGTTACTAAATAAAGTGATTTTATAATTAAAATTCCCACCAAGAAAACTGTAGGTTTAGATATTTTCACTAGTGAATTCTATCAAACATGTAAGAAAGAAATAACAATCTTATGCAAACTCCTTTTAAAAATGTTTAAAGCCTCATTCAAGAGAGGGAGAAAAGGGGAAAGAGAGAGAGAGAGAGACAGACAGACATTGGTTGCTTCCCATTCACACCCCAAGGGGATTTTACCCACAGTCTAGGCATGTGCCATGACCGGAAGTTGAACCAGCGACCTTTCAGTATATAGGATGATGCTCCAACCAACTGAGCCACACTGCTCCGTGCATATGCAAACTCCTTTAGAAAATATGAGGCCTGCACTAACCTGACATTAAAATTATACAGATTGGAAGAACAGAGAACCACAGACCAATGTACCTCATGAACAGAGATGCAAAAATCCTCAAAGATAGAAGTATATACTGAAACTATGAAAATTTACAAAGAAAACATAGAACATCATTATTACATTGTAACAGGGAAGAATTTTTTGCCTGGTACTCACAAACCATGAAAAGTAAAAAAATTATGAGTAAATGAAAAGACAATTCACAGGCAGGCATAATATATTCACAATTCATTTTGGTAAAAAAAGGATTTGTCTTCAAATTTATAAATTAGTTCTATACTCAGAAAACAATTAATGTTAAAAAAGAAAATTGGATAAAAATCCTAAGCAGATATTTCATATAGAAATATTTTTAAATGACCAATAAACACATAATAAAAAGCTTACCATCAATTGTCATTGGAAAAATACAAACTAAAGCTGCAATGAGAAACCAGTGCATACCTAACCAGTGCATGGCTAAAAATAAAAAGACTGACCAAATCAGTTGTTAACGGTATTACCAAGCAACCAGAACTTTCCTATATTCCTGATTGAAGTGTAAAATAATTCAGCTACTTTGGAAAAAGTTTGGCAATTTCTTATAGTGGTAAACTTTGAACCTGTGACTCCATAATCCCATGTATAGTTATTAACCCTAGAGAAATAAAAACATGTGATAAGTCCAAGGAATGCTTTGTATACACACAAAAGTATTTGTGTACACATTTGAAACAGTTTTATTTGTAATAGTTGAAACCTAGAAAGCGCCGAGATATTCATTAATAGGTGAATGGACAAACAAATTGTGGTATATACATACAATGAAATACTAGGCAGAAATATGGAGCGATTTCTAATAAATTGACGTGAGTGAATCTGAAAAATGTGCTGACCAAGAGAAACCAGACAACAAGGAGTACATATAATTCCATTTATGTAAAATGCCAAGTAGGCAAAACCAAGTTCTATAGACATAAATTAGAGTAGGTTTGCTTCTGAAGAGGTTCAGTGACTTGTGGGAAGAGACACAAGGGATCATTCTGCTGTAATGGACATGTTCTATGTCTCCATAAGTCTGTATGTCACAAACAAGTGTATATCTCTATCCAATCTCTTCCACCCATAAACTTGGGATCTGTGTATTTCACTATATGTAATTTATACCTTAATGACAATTTAAATAATGTTATCGTCTGCTAAAGCATTTCTCTGGCTAGGCAGAGGACATCAAACCTGCTGAAGGGAGCTCTTGTTAAAGGGATAAAACATGCAGTTGACTCACTGGTAAGCAGATCTGCTAAGACTACTACTTATAAAGTTATGAGAAATATGAATGGAAGGAAAGGGAGTCAGAAAAAATTAAACATGGAAAAAGGAAGATGAGCAGATGGTAAATGTGATTAAGGGCAAACATAACATGGAGGAGTTCAAAAATCTTGGATATATGTTTATTTTCCTTTCTTTGTGGCTCAGTGTTCTGTCTACAAAAATAGAGTACTTGACCAAGTGAGTTGCCTCTGCCCTCTCTCCAATCTGTCTCAGAATGGGGAAGGAAAGGGCTGATTCATGGAATGCATCTTGCCTTACAGGTTTCGGGGATCTTTTTCCCAGATTTTGTTCATGGTTTATACACATTATATTGAACATTTATTCACTCATTATATAACTATCTATCATGGGGCTGATACAGGCACATTGCTCATCAGGTTGCTAAGAATGCAACAAAAACAAATCAGGTGAAATACCTGTTCTCAGGGAATTTCCATTCCAGTGTAAATATACAGGCAATGATTAGTAAACAGGCTATGAAGGTCTGTTCAGAAAAAGTCCAACCATTAATAACATAACAAGAATGATTTGTGCAACACTGATATAACCTGACAACCAAAGATAGTGGACTGGAATGTGCGTGTGTGGACAATGACAGTTTCACAGTACTAGTCAGTGGGGGTGGTAGATGCCCTATCTTGAGTACGTGTACTGTGTGGCCATCGCATTCAAAATGAGTGAGTAGAGCAACAAATCTGCATCAAATTTTGCATTAAGCTTGAACATTCCTCTGCAGAAACTATTCAGATGATTCAGAAGGACACAGCTGTGGACAACGATGATTGGCAGCTTAATCACAACAACGCATGGGCCTGCTCATACATCACGTCTTGTGCGGAGGTTTTTGGCAAAACATCAAACCACCCAGGTGACTCAGCTCCACTGCATTCCAGATTTGGCATCCTGCAAATTCTGGGTTTCCCCAAAACTAAAATGACCTATGAATGGGAAAAGATTTCAGTCCGTCAATGAGATTCAGGAAAACATGGCAGGGCAGCTGATGGCAATTAGAACTGGGTGAGGTTCCAAGGTGCCTACTTTGAAGGGGACTGAGGCACCATTGTCCTATGTGCAATGTTTCTTGTATCTTCTTCAATAAATGTCTGTATTTTTCATATTACATGGCTGGATACTTTCTGGACAGATATGGATATGCTATGTATGTGGTGATAACACTGTGCAGAGCAAGTTACCAGAGTGGGGGGAGTAGAAAGTGCTGGGAAGAGGGCAGGGGACTTTTTAATAAGGGTTTTCCAAGATACTTTGAATGAGTTTAGAATTCTAGGCTGCAGTTTTTTTTTTCTGTCAATATATTACATATATCATTCTGATTTTTATTTTTACTCCTGAGAAATTGGTTTCCTTTGCATCACTACTTTGAAAGTGTTCTGTTATTTCTGCTTGCCTTTTTAAAAGAAGTGCTCTTTTTCTTTATTTTCCTGTGGTTTCATTATAATGATTCCAGGTTCTTTTTGATTATCCTGCTTGTGATTTATTGGGATTCTTAAAAATGTGGATTGATTTCTTGTTTTTGCTGGGAAAGTCTCAGCCAAAAATCATTCCACTATTGCTTTCTTTTCTCCTTTTGGAACTCTGAGACATATGTTAGATTTTCTTACTCAAATATATGTGTCTCTTTGCTTCTCTTTTATGTGTTTCATAACTGTACTGGCCCGAGATGACTTCTCTAGATCCATCTTACTAACTCCCTATTTTTCTCCCTCTAATATTCTGTTAAACACCACTGTTCCACTTAAAATGTTTTCAATCTGGTCATTGATTTTAGTTTCTTTTTCTATACATATTTTTAAGCTTGTGTTTTATTTCTTTAAGCATATTAAATAGTTATTTTATAATCTATATCTGATTAATTATTTGATGAATTTGTAACCCTGTGTCTGCTGTCTGTTCAATGCTGCTTCTCATTCATGGACTTTGTTTCCTCATGAATTTAGTTTGTTGGCTGTTTTTACTTTTTTTGATTAGCTCATTTTCCTTGGAGTTTTTGAGGTATGGGCCTTATTTGAGACCTGGCACAAAGGTGAGTATTAAAGAGGCAATTTACCTCTTTGTTTTTGCCAAGTGCTATTCGAGGCCATTCTAATTTAAATATGTGGCCAAGTTTCTTTTGAGTTACAATGAGATCGTAGATTAAAAACCTGGGTAAGAGCTATGTTATTGTTATGAGTTCTCAACAGTCATTTTTTTAATAAAGATTTTATTTATTTTATTTTTAGACAGAGGGGAGGGGACGGAGAAAGAGAGAGAAACATCAATGTGTGGTTGCGTCTCACACACCCCCTACTGGGGACCTGGCCGAGGCATGTGCCCTGACTGGGGAATCAAACCGGGGACCCTTTGGTTTGAGATGGACAAGCAATCCATTGAGCTATACCAACCGGGAGCTCACCAGTCATTTTTCATTTGGGACTCAATGTTAAGGCTCAAGACAATTTTTCAGTCTGGCAAAAGAGATTTTATTGGTGTTGTTTTTGATTCTAAATCATTTGTATACTGAAGAGGTTCTTATAGCCTTAAAATCCTAGCTTTAGCAGAGAAATCTATTTGGCTTCTTGCTTTTGGCAGGCCCTGGGCTTTTTTTTTCTTTCTTTCTTTTTTTTTTTGGCAGTCTCCTGTCTTTTTCATTCTACGAGTCCATGAAAACTTCAACTCAAGTTTGTGTAGTTTGGCAATTGTTCTTAGCGCGAGTACCAGTTTGTTCAATGGTGGGGCAAAGGTATAATGGCCACCATAAGGGGAAGGTATCTTCAAACTAAAAGACATAGCAAGCAACTCCTTAGACTATAGTAGAATTTATTATAGGGTATTTTACTTAAGGGAAGATTGGGCTGGAGTGGACAGAGGGCTCAGCAGTTTTGTACAAATTATTCTCCACTGTCTGTTTTTTGTAATATCACTCAGGTGCTATTAATTGACAAGACAAAGAGACAAAGAATGCAGTAGTGCCAGAGGCCATACCTCCTGGTGGTTCATACTATCACCAGTTTGATATTCATCTCAGTTGTCATGCTGGCCATTACTACCAGAAGTATTTATGGTTACATCTTAAGGAACACAGATAACCATTAAGCAGAAGGCTATGATATACTTACTGAGGACAGTGAGGTTGGTCAAACGCCATGACACAAAAGGGCAGAAGGAGGAAGATGTTTTTTGTTCACATCTACACCTACACGCAGCTGCAGAGCTCCATTTGGCTATTTGAATTGACATTCTTATTTGTGTCTGACTTGAGAATTTTCTACTTGCCTGAGAGCTGGTTACAGATTCATATAAATTTATCTGTTTGTTTAAAATTTGTATTCAATTTATTTAAACTAAAAAAAAAGCAGTTTACCCATTTCTTTTGCCCTCCCACTCCCAAACCCTTGCAACCACCAATCTGGTCTCTGAATCTGTGAGCTTGAAATTTTTTATATATATTTCAGATCTAAGAGAGATCATACAGTATTTTTTTTTCTTTGCCTGACTTATTTCACTTAGAATAATTCCCTTGAGATCTATTCATGTTGTGGCAAAAGGTAAGGATTAATTCTTTGTTATGGCTGCATAATATTCCACCATGTGTGTTTGTAATCATTTCTTTATCCATTAATCCCATCAGGGGACACTTAGGGTGTTTCTTTATCCTGGCTACTGTAAAGAATACTGTAATGAATGTGGAGTTGTACGATATATATCTTTTTGAATTAGTATTTTTGTTTTCTTCTCATAAATTCCCAGAAGTGGAATTGCTGGATCATATGATGGTTCTATTTTTAATATTTTGAGGAATCTCCATATTTCTTTTCATAGTGGTTGTACCAGCTTATATTCCCACCAACAGAACACAAGTGTTCTCTTTTCTACACATCTTTGCCAAGCTTGTTATTTCATGTCTTTTTTATAATATGCATTTTAACAGGTATAAGGAGATATTTCACAGTGGAATCGATTTACATTTCTCAGACGGTTACTGAAGTTCAGCATCTTTTATGTACCAGTTGAGTATCTGTATGTCTTAGGAAAAATGTCTACTTAGATCTTCTGCCCATTTTTTAATTGCATTGTTTGTTTTATGCTATTGAGTTGTATGAGTTCTTTGCATGTTTTGGTTATTAGCTCCTTATCAGAGATACGGTTCACAATTATTTTCTCTCATTCAACAGGTTGCATTTTGTCTCTGTTGATGTTTTCCTTTACTGTGAAGAAGCTATTTAGCTTGATGTAGTCCCACTAGTTATTGGGTTGGATAAAGAGTCTGCTAGTTTTTTCCATAAAATAAAAGACACATTTTTCATCTTCGCCAGTAACATCATGGATTTGGATATTTGGCTGTTTTGAGTATGTCTCCTGCTATTGGTTCCTAGTGGGTAGAGGCCAGGGGTGCTGCTAAACATCTTCCAGTGCATAAGACAGCCCCACAGCAAAGAGTTATTTGGCCAAAATGTCAATAGGACCAAGAAACTTTGCAAACCACTTTTGACACATTTGATCAGTCATAACACCTTCTCCATACACCGCATAAATCTCTTTTTTCTTTTTGCACTTCAGTTGTGTTTTTCCCTTTCTTGAAATAATAAAGCATAATATACCAAAAAATGTTGCATATCTTCTTCTATCTTCACTATTAAAATGGTTGCACCAAAATTCACCAACTTTGATGTTTTTTCTTAATGCATGCCAATATGACAGCTATCACAATACAATCTAACAAAATTGTTTTGAATGAAGTTAAAGACAACTAAGCACTACTAGAGTCATCTTATGGAAAAAACGTAACAGACTTTTTTGCCAACCAAATATTTTTGCTTTTCTGCCTTTTTTACTATTGGCATCAGCTTAAAAAAAAACTATTGTTGACATTTTTTATTAGTCTATGACCTGAAATTTCTCACTTTCCTGAGAGTTTATAAATGTACAAATTGATTTTTAATATCTTAGTCAAGATTTTTAGGATGTGTCAGCAGAGAGGGTTGATCCAGGAAACTGATTTCTTCTATTATGAATAAGAATAGTCCTGCGGTTCCTTATGGAACTATATCTATCAGTTCTGATTTATTGAATGTAGTTGCTTGTGTTTCTTCCCTCCTAGACTTGGAACTTCTCAGAGAAAACCTGTTGTTCATCTCACTGCCTGGCTTATAATAAGGACTCAATATATATTGACTAAATAAGTATTAGTAAATTCTACATCAAATCACATTTTCTTATCCTTCCTTGGTTCCCTATGAAGTATATTTCTTGACTTATAATTAGGACAAGATAAAGAAATCCAATTTTAAATTTGATTAAGTGTTGGTAGAAAGTTTAGGTATTTTTGAGTTTTTGTATTCCTTTATTTGTGGTGTAGCCTACAGGAGAAATTTATTATTAATCTACATATTAAGTTGTGTATCACCTCATTAAAATTCATTAGAAATACAAACCAGATTCCCTCACATTCTAAGAACAAAACAAAACAAAGCAAAACAACAACAACAACAAAAAGCCCTGTATATAACACTGACTTCCCCGTGTCTCATTTTTGGTGGCCTGTTGCTATGGAAATCTCCCCACACCGTCTGAGTAACATCCTGGACATCACTATGTGTGCTGCAGTGCACCACGTTGCCAATTTACTGCAGCCAAAGGAGACAAGTAAAAACTCTTTCCAAAAATAAATCCAGCACATCCAAGGTTGAGGCAGCTGTTAAATAGTCTACATTGTCAGTTTCTTGGCAATATCGAAACTCAAAAAGGTATTTGTCCTTTTTGGGGACAAGACTGAATACACAGGTGTGAGCTGGCACTTGGAACAGGCAGGTAAAATGGGTGGCTGTGAGGACTGCTCCAGTGGAAAACCTCAAGTCTGACTTGGCAAACACTACCTCTACCCATCATAGTTGTTTGGTTTCCATTTGAATCCAGTTTATCAGCAGTGTTTATGGAATGCTACTGCATTGTAGATTTATAGCTACAGAGAGCTGTATAGCTCTTGGAAAACATCTCAATGTATGTTTCATAATAATTTTTAACATATGACAATTGGATGGCTGCCCGGATGATAGAACTGGGAAGGTAATTTTTTAGAGAATTTTATTTATTTATTTTTAGAGACCATGGAAAGGAGGGGGAAAGAGGGGGAGAGAAGCATTGAAGTGAGGGAGAAACATCAATCAGTTGCCTCTTGTACACGCCCGAACTGGGCACCAAACCCAAAACCCAGGCATGTGCCCTGACCAAGAATCAAACTGGCAACCTTTTCCTTTGTGGGATGATGCCCAACTAACTGAACCACATTGATGAGGGCCGGAAGTTAATTCTTGATGTGTCTAGAGTCAGAGTTGATGTGAGCAAATGATTGCTACCTTTCGTTGACCACCATACACGATAGATCTTTATCTATGTGTTTTTGTACATTATTTTTTTATTTTTCAAGATTCCTGCAAAGATAGACGTTATCCTCATTTGATCTATAAGGAGATTAAAATGAAAATATATTAATTGGCCTGTTGCTTATAGTTTGTAAACATGATGTGAAGTTTAGGTTTCATTACAATTCTACCTGATCTGAAAACTTGTTCTTTTGTCACTATATAAAAATTTCTCTTTGACTCTGGCTGGTATGGCTCAGTGGACTGAATGCTGGCCTGTAATCTGAAGGGTTACCGGTTTGATTCCCTGTCAGGGCGCGTGCCTGGGTTTTGGTCCAGGTCCCCGGTTGAGGGTGTGTGAGAGGCAACCAATCGATGTTCCTCTCACACACTGATATTTCTCTCCCCCCCCCCTTCCCTGCTCTCTAAATATAAATAAAAATAAAATCTTCAAAAAAAATCAAATAAAAATTTCTCTTTGAGAAGTATATACGTAGATCAAATATCAGCACTGTGCCCTAGAGCCACACTGCCTGAGCCCAAAAGTCAGGCTCCATTTTTCACTATGTGACTTCAGGCTGCTTCATAACTTGTCTTATCCTCAGCTTTCCCATCTGCAAATGGAAGTAATGAAAGTACTTACCTAGGAGGATTCTCGAGAGAATTAAATGACCTGTTGCATGGGGCCTGGTTAAGTGTCAAGTAAGTGCTCAGCAAAGGTTAATTACTATCACTGTGTTCATTTACCAATTTAAAATATGGCGGAATAGTTTTGGATATACAAGGATGAGCAATTGTCTTTCCTGTGTGTTTACTAGGGCAATAGTTCTCCAACCGTGGTTCCTAGACTAGCAGCAGCATCATTAGCTAGGGACTTGTCTGTCAGGAAAGCAAATTAGGAAGGCTTATTGCAGATTTACTGAATCAGAGAATATAGAGGTGGGGCCAGCTGTCTGTGTTTTAACATGCCCTCCAGTGATTCTGATGATACCAAAGTTTGAGAAGCATTAGTCAGAGAGAAGAAAATGTTGTCTTTCCTAGTTTTACCCAAAGCCAACTCTGCCCAAAGCATGCTTTTGGAACCAATTTTAAGACAGTGTGATGTTTCTAAAGTCAACTCCCACAGTTTCAAATGGATGCCACAATCACTTTTTCTTATGAGGCCATCTAATCACTAAGATTCTGAATTAATAGTTCATCATTTTGTCTTGACTGCTCTTGAGATGATCAGTTATTGTATAATGATTCCCTCCTGTGTGGAATTATATGCAATGCAGTGAGTATCACGGCAATTAGAAGACAATGCTGGAACTTCAGTCAGTTGAAGCAGACAAAACATGTGAGGTGTCCCTAAAAGCAGGTGAGTCTCTATTTCTCCATAAAGAAATTAACATTTAATTAATTACTTTTCTGACTAGAAATTATTGGAATAAATTTTGTGATTCTTTTTCTAATTTTCACAATGTGTTTTTAGGGCTCAATAAATAGTAAATGACGCATTGGGAAGCTTTCAGATTAAGCCTGCTTCAATGTAGAAACAAAAAATCACAAGAATATATTTGAGCCTTAGTAAGATTGATTTAATACCATCCTCAAAAATAAAAATTAAGTTGCACATCTCACATAAATAAAATAGGAATTCATTTAAAAATCATTTTTATAAATATTTTCAAGCAAATTAGAATGCTTAAATGGTTTAAATGTTTTAACCTCCCTAAGTGTTTTAACCCATTTTACTTTCATAAGTCTCTTTTTCTAATCTATGAAACAAAGTGGCTTTTTCAATTGATTTCTTAGTTGTTTTGTTTTGTTTTTCCCAGCTGTAAGAAAGAAATGGGTGCAATGAATATGTAGAAAACTGTCATTTACATTGAGGAATAGAATGCTTAATTTCTCTGGGAGTGTTCCTGGAGTAGATCCAGCTCTAGGTAAGAATTTTAAGCAAGATCTTTGAGCCTTCCACAAAAACTACCAATTTGGCAAACTTTGTAGTAGTCCCTGGACTGCAGGCATCCAGTAGTTATGCAGAAGCTCTTGATCTGAGCAGATGGAAAATCCCAATTAGGTTGAGGATATCGGTCTATTTACTCAGCTGACTCTCAATATCTTCATTTGATTTATAGGTATATTAATATTACTTATTTCATAAAGTTCATTTTTTTTGTAAATGTTTCCTTGGGACTTAAAAGGCAATTTTCACTTGTTTCCTTGGGACTCAAAAGGCAATTTTCACTTTTGGGAAATTCAATAGGTGTATTCCTGGATAATAGAAGACAAAAATGGCATCATCAGATTATGCTGTAGCGTACCTTAGTACAGGCCACCTTCTGTATTGTGGAAAGAGACTTGGGACTAGGGTTCAAAACTTGCATTCAAATTCTATGAGCAGTATTTGCAGCACCATCTTAAAGACATGGCATAAGTTTTCTTTTAAGTTACTTTAACTCTTTTAAGTTCATGTAAGGACAGAAAAAGTAAGAAATTATAGGTTATAATGAAGATAAAATGAGGTTATGTGTGTTTGTATAAATATTTATATGTGTTCCTATTGTAAAAAGGATATGAAGGACCTGGACAAAAGAATGTGATGTGTGTGTGTATAACCTGTCCAGAAGGTATCCAGCCATATACTATGAGAATTACAGACATTTATTGAAGAAGATACAAGATACAAGAAATATTGCACATAGGACAATGGCGCCACAGTCCCCTTCAAAGGAGACATCTTGGGACCTCACATAGTTCTCCCAATTGTCATCAGCTGTCCCATCATATTTTCCTGAATCTTATTGATGGCCTGAAATCATCTCCCTTTCACAGGTGATTTTAGTTTTGGAAAAGCCAGAAGTCACAGGGCACCAAAGCTGGGCTATAGTGGGGCTGAGTCACCTGGGTAATTTGATGTTTTGCCAAAATACTCTGCAGAAGACGTGATGCATGAGCTGATACACTGTTGTGATGAAGCTGCCAGTCACCAGTTGCCCATGGCTGCGGACTTCTGAATCATCCAAATAGTTTCAGCGGTGGAATGTTCAAGCTTAAGGCAAAATTTGATGCAGACTTGTTGCTCCACTCAGTCAGCTATTTCTTTTTCTTTTTCTTTTTTTTTTTTTGTAGCCAAAATTAGGATTTTTAAATTTGATTTGATTTTTAAAATTATGTTTTAATTACAGTTGACATTCAATATTATATAGGTTTCAGTGTGCAACATAGTGCTTAGACATTTATATAACTTATGAACTGATCTCCTCATAAGTTTAGTTCCCATCTGACACCATACATAGTTATTACAATATTATTGACTATATTTCCTGTGCTGTACTTTATATCCAAGTGAATATTGGACATTTCTGTTTTTAAGAAAATGAAACATAATTATTCAAGGAACCTGAAATCTTTAGTTTTTATCAAGCTTAAATAGCTGTAGACTGATATATTTATATATACGTTTTTTTACAAGGTCATATTGTGACAATATAAAAAAACTGATGCAATTAAAACAAAATAAACCCCATGGCCTTGATTTTCTGCTTCTCTTTCCTGTTGTTTTCATGGTAGTTAACATAGTTTTCAGAAAGTCAGCAAATCAGTTAATCTTGTTTTCTTAAGGATTTTGTCTTTGCTTTAAAGTCTAACCATTTTGCTAAATGTTTTGCACACTGTATCATACAAATAAACATTCGATCAAAAATTCAAATTATTTGAAATGTAGAAAGTAATTCAGGCCCTGGCCAGGTAGCTCAGTTGGTTAGAGCGTCATCCCAATATGCCAAGGTTGCGGGTTTGATCCCCTGTCAGGGCGTTACTGAAAAGCAAGTGGGGTTCTGCTGCCAGCTGCCACCCTCTAGGCAAAATTCTGGAGGCAAAGGTTTGGTGATAAAGGAATTTTTATTCAGGAGCTACACAGTTTTGGAATAAATGTTTTCCACATGCATTAGTCACTTAAGTTTTCAATTAAGGCTAAACTCTTTAACACCTGAGTTCTATCTTTCCCTGTTAGTTTTTAATTATCTTATTTCTACAGGATTATTTTACAAACTAAAACAATATAAGATACAAAAGCTACACAATTTTGGAAGAACAGCAGGCTTCTGCCTGAGAGTTTGTCCCCTCTAGAACACCCAGACAATAACCCTGTCCCCCTCTGCCAGTCCAGCCTGATCTTAGGCTGCACCTGCAGTTTCTTCTCCATCCAAGATCCAATCAAAATACCGTCCTTTGGGAAATGCAGGCAGCTGCAGCATGATCATCCAGGCATCCTCGAGGAAGAGAGCCCGAGAGCCAGTCTCTGCCCTCTTTTATTTTAAATCTTCTGGCTCATAATTCCATGAGCTCTGGAGGTATTCAGCTTCTCCTATTCCCTCGGGCAACCTCCTCTTAAGGCTCTTCCCTGCTCCTCCCCGTGATCTGATCAGATCTCTCTCCAATCCATAATCTCCATGAGGGTAGTAGTCATTGCTGCTCATTCAGCAGGTCTCACACAGCATCTCCCACATGATTGCTGGGGTCAGGAAGTCATGTCCCGAATCTATAAGGTAGGCTATTGGGAAGAGGAGGCTGGAATTCTGAGCCATGAGTCACTCAATCATTTCTGAATGCAAAGGCCACATAGTACACATGCTCCCTCAAGGGTGTCTACACCTCCCACTGGGCAGTACAGTGAAATCATCATTGTTCACACATACACATTCCAGTCCACTCTCCTTGGCTGCCAGGTTACATCGATGTCGTGCAAACCATTCTCGTTATGTTAACAATAGCTGCACTTTTCCCAGACAGACCTCATATGTCTATTGGCCATTTGTATTCCTTCTTTGGAGAAATGTCTCTACATGTTTTCTGTCAATTTTTAAATTGGGTTGTTTGGAGGGATTGGTGATAAGCTGTATGAGTTTTTAATATATTTTGGACATTAACCCCTTACCAGATGTATCATCAGCAAATATTTTCCATTCAGTAGGTTGTCTTTTCATGTGTTGATGGTTTCTTTGCTATGGGAAAACTTTTTAGTCTGATGTAGTCCCATTTGTTTATCTTTCCTTTTGTTTCCCTTGCGCCAGGGGACATATCCAAAAAGATATTACTAAAACCAATGTCAGTTAACTCACTACCATAAAGTGAGCTGAGGCCAGCTGCCACTTCTGCCGGGCTTGTAGCCTCTTAGTTGAAGCTACACTTCAAGTCAGTACTGATCACAGCTTTTGTCTGGCTTGGGGCCACCCGATAGGAGTTGCAATGCAGGTTGAGACTGGTCGCTGCTTATACAGGGTTTGGAGCTTCTTAGCAAGGGGAACGGGGCACTTCAAGGCCTGTCACTGCTCATTTGGGGTTTGTGGACTTTTGAAAGAGGTTAGGAAATTTCAAAGAAGGATGTTTGTGTAGAAGAACCCCTGGAAGAGGTTGGTTGGGTGCACAAGTTGGGTGGGATGGGGACTTAGGGAATCATGAGGGAATGGCTACAGATGTTAGGCTAATGGAGAGCTCAAATTTGGTGACTACCTTTCTCTGCTGGCTGGGTGCAGGGAAGGCTTAAATTAACAAAGGAACAATGATGCCCACCAGTACTTCTGTCCCTGGAGAGACTGCCCTGACCCCTATCCCATCCAGGCCTTGCCTTGAAGCCAGTCAGTTCAGTTTCTTCCCTTATGCCCCTGGTACCCTTCAAGATGCTGCCCTGCACTGGAGGCCAGAATGAGTGGATCTGTCATAGAGCAGGCCTGTGCATAGGCCACTCAAGGGGGACACCTGGGACTCCAGAAGTCCCTGTTCTCACTAAGATGCAATTGCAGCTGGCTTTCACAGCCAGGTGTTATGGGAACTCCTCTTCTTGGCACTGGTGCCCAGGCACGATGTGGGGCTGAGATTACTTGTTCCACAGAGGGGACCTCCAGTGCTGAGATATCCCTCCTGATTTTTAACCAACACACTGTGGGTATAGAATCAGCTCATTCCATGTCTCTGCCCCTCCTACAATCTCTACATGGCTTCTTTTTTATATCCTTAATTATGGGACTTCTGGTTAGCTAGTGTTCAGGTGATTTTCAGTGATGGTTGTTATATAATTTAGTTGTAATTTTGGTCATTGGAGGGGGCAAGCACACTGTGTACCTAGTCTGCCATCTTGACCAGAAGTCAGCTATCTTTTTGCATTGTTAATGATTTCCTTCACTGACAAGAAGCCTTTAGGTTTAAGTCCTGTTTGTTGACTTTTGCTTTTGTTTCTTTTGCTTGAGGGGACACATCCAAAAAAATTTTACTAAGACCAGTGTCAGGGAGTTAACTACCTTTGCTTTTTCTAGGAGCTTTATGGTTTCAGTTCTAACAGTTAAGTCTTTAAGCCACTTTGGATTTATTTTTGTATGAAGTATAAGACAGTCATCTAGTTTCATTTTTTTGCATATATCTGTCCAGTTTTCTCAGCAACACTTGTGCAGAAACTATCATTTCTCTTTTGTATATTCTTATCTCCTTTGTCATGGATTAATTGATCATATATGTGAGGGCTTATTTCTGTGCTCTCTCTTCTGTCTCATTGATCTGTGTCTTTTTTTGTACCTTTACCATGTTATTTTGATTTTATAGCTTTGTTGTATAATTTGAAATCAGGGAGTGTACTACCACCAACTCTGTTCTTCTTTCTCAAGATTCCTTTTACAATCTGTTGTCTGGTGAGATTTCACATTTTCTTTAATGATACTTTGTATTTCTGTGGTATTGGTTGTACTCACTCCTCCTTCATTTCTGATTTTATTTGGGCCCTGTCTCTTTTTTTCTTTATGAGTCTTGATAGAGGTTTTTCAGTTTTATTTAACCTTTCAAAGAATCAGATCTTAGTTTTGTTGATCTTTTCTATTTATTTTTTGTCTCTGTTTTGTGTATTTCTACTCTGATCTTTATTTCCTTCCTTCTACTTACTTTGGATTTTATTTGTTTTTCTTTTCTAGTTCCTTTAGATACAAATTTAGATTGTTTATTTGGGACTTTTCTTGTGTCTGGAGGTAAGCCTGTGTGGCTATAAACTTCCCTCTTAGAAATGCTTTTTCTGCATCCCATAAATTTTGCGAAGTTGCATTTTCATTTTCATATGTCTAAGGCAGTTTTTTATTTTCTGCTTTATGTTCTCTTAGGTCCAATAGTTGTTTGGTAGCATGTAATCTTCTTAATCTTCAAATCTTCTTAATCTCCATGTATTAGTGTTTTTCCTACTTTATTTTTTCTGTAGTTGATTTATGCTTTCATGTCATTGAGGTCATAAAATGTGCTTGATATGATTTCAATAGTTTTGAATTTCTTGAGGCTTGTTTTGTGATCTAATATGTGGTCTATCCTAGAAAGTGTTTCATGTGCATTTGAGAAAAATGTGTAATCTGAAGTTTGGGGATGAAAGTTCTATAAATGCACATTGTTGATCTAGTCTAATGTAGCCTTCAAAGCCATTATTTCCTTATTAGTTTTCTATCTGGGTGGTCTGTCCATTGAAGTAAGTAGGATATTAAAGTCTCTAGCTATTACTGTATTACTACTTATTTTTGATTTTATGTCCATTAATATTTGCCCTGTGTGCAGATACCAGAGTGTTTTGCTAATTGCACACTCCCTCTCAGAGGGGGAGCCCAGTGTGTGTAGAGCCTGCCATACCCACTGGATCAATTTCCAGGTGGAAGGTCCTCATGTACACATGCTGTGGCACCCTCCTGTCCCCAATGTATCTACAATAGCTCCTGGAGGGGTGTCTAGGAATATGCTACAGGGACCCCACAGGTTGACCAAAGAGCCTGGATAGAACCTTGCCCACTATCCAGGCAGGGGAAATGTGAACAGTGATGTGCGCTGCTCCCTCTGGTACTGGATAGTTCCTTCAGCTAAGGGATCTTTATCTGATTTTCTCTGACACTTTTCCACTCTTGGTTACGTGCCTCCTGAAAAGAGAGGAAGAGGAGTCTTAATCTTGAACACCCAAATTGATTTTAGTTTAGGACAGGCACAATCGTCATCAATATATGGTGCTACCTTAATGCCTCCATGGATTTTGAAGGGCTAGGAAATCTCTTTCCTCATGTCCTGCCAATATTAATCACTTGAAATAAATTTTTGTGACGTTAAAATGGTCATTACTGCAGTTCTTATCAGACCGAAGGATATAAAATGCATTTTTCACTATCTTAGAATTAGGGTACCTTACAGAGAGACGATTTTATTCCCTCTACCTCCTCACTACTACATGTTACTAATGTGAGTAGGTGGAGAAAGAACTATGGCTTTGGCTGTGGGTAGAAAAAAGCACTGGGTCTTTTGAGGGAAGAAAATGACATTTCTTGCTATAAAATGACATTACTCATTAGCACACAATTGCTTTGGAATATGGTCTTTAAATTTGTTTCTCATCCATGGAAGAAAAGGAGAACCAGTATTACAGTCTCTATATTCAACAGGATAATTTAGAATTTATTATTGGTTTTATTTCTCTAATTTGCAAGGGATTAATTTGCTGCTGACCTAATTCCGTCATAGTGGCAAAACAAGAATTGTTTCCAAGCAACCAGAAATTACTGACATGAGGAGTCAGTCTTTCAGCATTTTGCACAAAAGCCAAGAAGTCTATTCTGCTGGTCAGATGAATGGGAGATGTATGACGAGAAGCATGAGATCTCCACAAGACCAAAAAGAAAGAAAGAAAGAAAGAAAGAAAGAAAGAAAGAAATAGATAAATAAATAAGAAAATGCGAGCTGCCTGAGTGGAGCACACAGAGCCCCACTCCTGAGAAATCCCAAAAGATCCCCCTTCATGTAATTCTTATTCTGTTTGAATATGAGTAATAGATGCACACAGAGTATTTCCCCAACAAAAACATGCAACTGAATGTTTTCTTTGGTCAAGTGTCTTCTTCAGTCTTAGGAATTCAAATTTTATCTCCTTTTTAAAGCCCAAATTTCCCGATAATTTTAGAGCATATTAAATAAGACAAAGTGGGCGCAGACCAGTGCTAAATACACAGGAGGTAGTCAACAGAGCTTCAGAGGTGACTGAAATATCGGTGGTGGAAAGGTGAGGCCAACCTATGGGCAAGTCAGAACCTTAGTAAGGGTGACAGGGAAGGTTTTTTATTTAGTTGTTTTTTTTTTTAATTAACCTTTGACTGACACTGATGATCAGGTCAACCATCTTTATTTTACAAACAAGAAAATGAAGCTGTTTCCCCAAGTTCAGCATTGGTTGAGATCCTAATCCCTAAATGCAGAAATCTGCTCTACTTCACAGTGAACAGCATCATAACCAATTTGAATTTCTTGAACAACCTCTAGGCTTATGGTAGATCTATGGCAAAGCATTGGAGCCAAACTAATCTCAGTTTCTAGGAGGATACAGAATGCATGTATTTTATAATGGAAACAAATGAAGAGGCTCAAACTGCTCATTGGCAAATGCTACCAAGATAAGCTACTATTTGAAATTGTACACATTCAGGTTTTCCCAAATTTTTATTACCTCTCACACATGAAAGACCATCAGTAAATTTCCTACATTTTTGTTAATCTTAGGTACTCAATGTATAAAAAAGGGTAATAGTTATTTGGAGAAGGTGGTGTTAGAATTTTAAAAACAAATTAACAAGTACAAGCCATGGTGCCTTTTTTTTCTTTTCCTCTAAATTTACAAAGCACTAAAATATGATAAAGGCTTGACTGAAGCAGCCAAAATGAGGGAACAACGACATGTAGAGCCAAATAATAGAAAAGGAAATTTTCATAGGCATGGTGAGACCAGCAGCCCCTAAAAGATTCAACAGCAAAGAAAGTGGAAAATGGGGCGAGCATTCCAAATAGAGGGCCTACCCTCAAAAGAAGTACAGACCGGGAGGTTCTTGGGAAAAGGGTAGGACATATGCATACAGAAGTAAGAAGAGGCCAATCACTGAATTTGGTCTTTTTTCCCTCTATTAGCATTGCATCATTGAAAGTTTTAAGCAGCTGGGTATATGATCCTATCTGCTTTTCAGAGAGAAGGATTTATGAGTAGACAGCACTGTCTCCATCTGTGTTAACAGAGCTTTGCCTGTACAATAGAGGAAAACATATAATCACTGAGTGACAATTATTCATAGCAAAGGTACAACTAGGACTAGATTTCCTCCAGCTTTATGATTACTGGCTAACTTAAAAATCTAAGCCCTATTTGCAACTTAAATCTCCTCTGTATCTATATGATAATGGGCAATCTAAATTTCTCAGAAATTTTGAAGTATTGATGGAAATGGAGAAGTGACAGAAATTGGGAAGGAATTGAAAGGCATAATTTAAAACAGTAGCTTATTCAGATAGCAATTTCAATTACAATCCAAATTCCCTTTATTTTAAATACAAAAGAGATATGTAATATGTAGAAACTGAATGAATCTATCTTTTCTAGTTCATAAAGAATAGGGAAAAGCTGGAGGATAAAAAGCATCACTATTATATTCAAAGTTGCTTTATTTTCTGGACTTAGTTTCCTCCAAAATTTAAGCAAACAAGGAAATAGAGGGTACAAGGGCAGAAAAATAAAACTAGTCTTGGGAATAGACCACATACCTCCTTGAAACTTATTTTTTTCAGAGCTTTCACTATAGGTAATTTTTGTTCCTCTGATAATTCTTTCAAAAAGTACTGTCATTAGTCTTCTGAAAATGGGAAGCTTGTCCAGGTTGATGTGAATGCATGTCTGGGTCTGGGATGAGTAAGCCCAAGTTCACACCAGTCTTTAACAGGCTGCAGGGGGCGACGATGGTAAGCAGGACCAGAGGCTGTGTTGCTGGAGGCACAGCTCCCCCGAACCCAGGCTGCAGCCCTGGTCCAAGACCGAGAAGAGAGTTAGAGTCTATCACACTTGAAGATCTTTTTTCACATCTAAGATTGAGTATAAAGATTCTTTGGTAGTCTGGGCAAAATAGTTCTGGCATCTTCATTATAATTTCTTGGTAAATCTTTTATATCCTCTTTCAACATTTCTGTATCCTTATGTTTTAGATGTGGCTTTTGTGAATGGCATGCGACAGAGTTTTGTTCCTATTTTATCCAATTCAGGAATGTTTTTCTGTAAGTTCTATCTTTTTCTCTATTTATTTACATTTACAGCTTTACTCACTATGTGGGTTTAATCCTATTATCTTATTATGTGCTTTCGGTTTGTCATGCCGATTCTATATTCCTTCTCTCACCTTGCCTTCTATTGGATTGATTACTTTTGGCAATTCCAATTCCTTCCTTTCTAGCAGTTTAGAGGTTATAGGTTACATATCTATTATATTCATGATTAACCTTTAGCATGCATCTTTAATTTATTAAGGTCTAATATTATCTTTATTTCCCTCAAGAAGATGCAAAGAAGTTAGAATACTCTAATTCTATTACTCCTCCTGATGGATGTGGTATTGTTGTCATGTATTTTAATTATACATGTGTAAGAGAACACAAGTTGGACAGCCATGAAATGGCTTTAAGGAGAGGAATGATGTGATCAGATGAGCACTGTGAGAGCATCATTCCAGCTGTGGAATGGACAATAGATTAGGGGTCACAGAGACCAGGAAAAAAGATTTTATTATAAAGAGGTTAAGGGTCCTTGGAACTGGAGGAGTAGTATAGAATTTAGCACATGTATTTTTATTCAGCACCAAATAAAAAATAAATCTGATTGAAAGATATGAACTTTATTTTAGGTTTTTTGTGATGTGCTGCCAAGTTATGTCAGAAGATTGTGCCAATTTATTCCTTTATCACCTCCTAGTCAATATCAATATATTGACATTTAAAAACCTGATTTGGGGTTAGTTTCAAAGGGAAAGCTAAAATTTAATTTTAAGAAGCATTTTACTGTGACTATTTTTGTTCTTTTAAAAAATTATTATTTCTTGTGCTGCTTTTTGTTCATATATTTTACTTCTTGGAGGATGGTGAATTGGTTTGATTTTCCCTAATTGAATCTACATACTTGTACCAAACAAATATTATATGTCTTCTGCCTTTTATTTTTGTTAAAGATTTTTGATATATAGATGGCTTTTATTATTAACTAGTGAACTTTATTTTCTTTTTCTTTAAGAGATCTTTCACTATTAAGTGTTAAATTTGTTTCCCATCTAGCATCACATGAATATTCACTCATATTCTGTCTATTTGTACTGTGTGTGGGGTTTTTGGCATTCAACTTTGTTCTACAAAATGAGTACGTAAAATTGTTGTTTGCAAGTGAACAAGTATGATTATCTTAACCACTGCTTAAATTATTTCATACAGTTTCTTGATGGTATTGCTAAATATTATACATCTGTTGATTCTTGTTTAGCATTTTAATTATTGTGATGTCATTGGAGATATTTCTTCTGGTAAAGCAATAGCTCCCTCCACCTTACTTTTTGAAAGTTTTTAGTAATTTTCATTCATTTGTTCTAGGTAAATTTTAAAATTATTTTGACAATCTCTCCCAAATCCTTTAACTGTTTATTGCCTTGCACCAAAATTACAAATTAATTTTAAAAGAATCAGTATATTTTAGAGTTTAAGAAAAAAATATTCCTCCATCCATTCAAATCTTATGTGTTGTCTTGTTTTCATTTCATAGAAGAAAATGCTTTCTGGTACTTTGTGTTTATATTGCTATGATCAATATTTTTTTTCCCTTTGTAGTTTTGAACTACTTATTTCTTGACTACAAAGAAGGCATTGGTTTTTGTAATTTTATTTTGGTATCCATTCACTTATTGAACTGTTATTTTTTCTAATCATTTTCAGTCAATTCTTTTGAGTCTTCTTTATTTACATCCCTGACTTAGATCTTTAATTTCTCTCAGCAATGTTTTATAATATGGAGTGTACAAAACTTGCACTTCTTTTGTTAAAATTGTTTCTGAAAATTTTACTTTTTTTAAAGTTATTTGGAATGGAATTATTGCGTTAATTCTATTTTTAGTTTGTTCATAGCTAGTATATAAAAATACAGTTTTTTTGGTGTATTGATCAGTTACTCTGTAACTTGTGAAACTTCTGTATTGGTTCTAGCATGATTTTTGTTGTTGTTGTTGATTACTTATATTTTATTGTCTACCTACAGGAATATTTTGCCTGAGAATAGAGACAGCTTTACTTCTTCTTTTCAATCTGATGGCATAAATTCTCATCCTTTCCTTCTTCTTTATCCACTCCTCTTCTCCCCCTCCCCTTCCTCTCTTTTTGGAGGTAAGAGGGTGTTACACAGGCTAGAGTCCACAGTTCAATGCTAAGTACAAGTGTTGAGAGCAGACATTCTTACATTTTTCTGATATTATTGTGTTTTTGTTTTTATTTATTTCAAAACGTTTTATAGTTTTCCATGTGATTTTTTTTCTTTGACCCATGGGTCATTTAGATATATATTTATTAACTTCCAAATATTTGGAGATTTTTCAAATTTCTTGAGTCTAATCTGTGTTTGCTGCACATACTTTGTATGAATTCGATCTGGAACTTAGTGACAAGTTGTTTTATGACCTGTCACACGAGCTACTGGAGAATATTCCTTGTACACTTAAAAGAAGAATGTGTATTCTGTTTTCTTTGGGTGGAGTGTTTTATGAATGTCAATTACATCAAATGGTTGACAATGTATTCTAAGTCTTCTGTACACTTGATGATTTTATGTCTAGTTATTTTTATCAATTATCCACAGTAGGATATTGACATCAGTAACCACTGTTGTTGAATTATCTATTTTTCCTTTCAGTTCTGTCAATTTGTCCTTTAGTATTCTGTGTCTCCATAGTTAGATATATCTTTTCCATCTTTTCACTTTCAAGCTTTCTTTTTTGTCAGTCTTCTTTATAAGATAATCCTTTTTGTTGATTATTGAATATATAAGTTTCCTAACTTATATATTCAGTCCAGGTCCTCTCATTCTCTTATGCTATACTCCCTCCATAAGAAATCTAATTCTCATCTAAGACATAAATCATCATGTTCTTATAAAGATGGTTTCCAAATTTATAACTTTAGTAGGGGTCGCACCTTTATCTCAAGGATCAAATATTCATCCCAAACAATATTTTTAAAACTAAGCTAATGATTGTTCCTGCAAAACATGCTTACCTTGTGGAGTTCCCTCCTTTGATGAATGGCACAATTGACCTTGTTATGCAAGTCAGAGTCCTGTTTACCTTATTCCTTTAATACCTGTCAGATCTGACCCATTTCTCTTCCCATCCCCACCACCAGCTCCATTCTATCACTGAGCAACCAATGACCTCCTGACTGGTTTATAGGAATCTTATCTGACCCACCCAAAACTGTAACCAAATTAATCTTATTAAAACACAGACCTGATTAAGCCACCTCCTGTCCTAAGATATAAGCAAAATCACTTACGTGGTCTACAAAGCCTGGCATAGTCAGCCACTACCACCTCTAGCACGCCATGATCACCTCACACCCTATTTGAACCACATTGTCTTTCTTTAACCTCTCGTGCTCACAATGCTGACTTTTGCAATAGACCATCTGCAGTGACATTTATGCCTGGGATGCTTTTCCTTTTTCATTTAGTTTAGTTTTATTCTATTCTTTACCTACCAGGTCTTTCTTCCTTTGTTTTGTTTGACTCACTGTTTAAGTCAAATTCTTACTTAAAAACCCTCAAGTCAACATGTATCTCTTTCATAGTGCTTACTGCCATTGCAAGCTTATGTTCACCTGCAATTATCTAATCAATGTCTAGCTACATCGCTGGAATGCTAGAGCCATGAAGACAATTGGAAGTTTTTTTCTCTATCACCTCTATTAACTATACCAGGTACATAGACAATATACATTAAATATTTGTGAAATTTGCATGAGGGATTTGCATTTCTAAATGTCAGTAGATATCATCTCAAGTTGGAAATTTCTAGCATATAAAAATTAAATAAATATTTCTAAATTCTAGAAAAGATTTAATATGGCAACTCTGATTGTCTTGAATATTTCAAGGTGCCAGGTACTTAGAATCACAAATTTGAAATACTTAACTATATTTAAACAGTTCATCTCCACTCTTACAGCCACCTTCTCTTGACCTTGTCAATATTTCTTGTTCCTCTATAATTGTTTAGAAGCCCATACATTTTCTCAATTGTTTCTCACAACTTTATGTGCTTAAGTGACTTTTCTTATTACCAATGTCATTTTTATTCTCTGTACTATTGTATCTCCACCATAAGAGGCTAATATAGCATTGAGTTGATGTAAACACAATATTGAAGATGATGTGAAAAGGTTTATGTCTGAATAGCCACTTGATGATGGCTTTGTGAGCAGGAGAGAGATACTAATAGTTTTGAATATCAGTTGTTATAAGTAAAGTACAGATAACCTTTATAACAGTTTTCCTGGAAAAATTAAATGTGATAATGAGTATGAAAGTTTTTGTTAATTATGCCTTACTGTATAAGAGCCAAGTGTTGTGATTTTTGAGAGGAAAGTTGAAGAAACACTTAGAATGGAAGATTTGTCCAATATCAGAAATCCCCTTAATTGCCTAAGAACTGTGTACAAGTCTAGTTTATTGAGGTGATTGCGATTTTTTGTATGGAAAGAACCTTTGTGTATATGTCATCTCACTCCGAACTACAGGGTCTGGCACAAATAACGCCCCGTTTTTATTACAAAATCTTCTATTACAAAATCATAAGCATGTAATTCTGTAATATAACAACATCACACTCAAGCGCACCGTATGACATTTTAGGTGAAATGTTCAAATTAAAACTGTAAATTATTACACCCATATCATTACCCTACCAACCACACTTGAGCAGGTGTTACTTCTGTCAGACCCTGTGTTACATTAGTCAGATAAGCCCTGAGCAGATCATCAGGTTTCTCCTTCCCAATGTTCTCTTCAAGACAGGAATGAAAAAGAAAAAATTAGTATGAAATAAATTTACTGTATTAATTTACTTAATTAAATAAGATTCAATTATATCCATTGTTAGTGTGAAAATGACTAAATAATATTACTCTTCAAGGCTAAGCAAATAATAACAAAACATGTTCATTACCAATAACTCTCAAAGGCATTTTTAAGATGAAGGCAGGAGATTTGGGGAACATTTAAATGAAAGAATTGAGGGATTTAATTTCAGGCTATTTGATTCAAAAAGTAGTCAGGCTCCTAGTTTTATGAGTTGTAAAATGCAAGTGTTTAAGAAAAGAAACATACCAGAGATTAAAAGAGAAAATTTTATATCCAAACCAGGAAGTCTTGCTATTGCAATGGTTTGGATCAGCTGGAATTCTGCCCCAGTCCGAAAAGCAGACCCAGTGGGCCCAAGGATCAAGCTTGTGGTTCTCTAGCTGGTCCCTCAGTTACAGCGTTTAGGGCAGCTGACAGGATCCTCTCTTTGACCCACTTACTTGTAGTATAAAAAATTATTGTAACGAGGGCCATGTGAAAGTCTCTAAAACTCTTCATCCCCCACCGAGCAAAACAGAAAGTTAGAAATGTCTTACACGAAAGGTGTTAGATTAGTGACATCGTCAAAGATTTAAAGAGATAGTCGTCCCTCTTTAATTAACCTGCATAGCCTCTGAAAACCCAGGTGGATTATGCTTGGCAATGAGGGAGCACTGTAAACTTAAACAGGTGGCAGGATCTCACATGCAGAGCTGGGTGTGGTCTCTGCCCTGTCACAGATCAGCATTGCCTCTGGCACCTGATGAGCAGCAGTTCGTCTGGCAGATGAGTTCTTTTTGAATTTCCATCATTAGGAAGGAAACTGATTTAGCTGGTGCCACTATGAAATGACAAGCATACCAGAGCAGAGACCAATACTAAGCCCTCATTACGGAACGATTTCTTGGGGCTCCCAGAGCTTTTCCACTTAATTTAACCTTACCTGAATTAAAACCTTGTTCAATCTTTCCCTTGTGAAAAACTTCTGCGGATATGTGTTTGCTGGAATTTTCCACAATAAGTCTGCCAGAACCACTATCTGAGGGCTTATCAAATGTTTCATGTCATCATGGGCAGCAGAGACGGTGAGACAATTGGCATCAGACCACAGTATTAACTTGTTTTATTTTAGACTAAACCTATAAGCCAGCAGCATAACAAAACAGTGGAAGGGCCTGTTTACATTCAGTTCGTAGGCCAGCTCAGGGTTGGAGGTTGCATTCCAGCTTACAGCATGTGCAGTAAATCTATGCCCATGGTGCATATCTCTAATGAGCAGAAAACCTAGTTTCAGTAACCAAGGTGTGGAAGTGGTATTAGATCTAATCACCATTATTTCTAAGTGACCCGCTTGCAGAATTTTGTTTGCCATCTCCAATATCTTAGGTTTGCTAAATTAGAGGCCAGGTTCCCAGTGCCTGAATGCTTTCACTGGGGACATAGTAAGGGCTCCGCTGAACTTAAAGTTGTAACCACAGCCTGGTCATTATGGGCACCTAATATTAATTAAACAGCAGGCAAGGAAAGTACATTATGGATAAATGACTCTGATTACCATGATGATGTAGCTGCTGCCACAAAATGGAGTGGGGTGCAAATGAGTATATCTGGAGTCTAGGGGGTTCACTGAAGTGTTTATTTATCTTCTGTGCCCCCTAATGAATAGGCAATTGTTACAAACAGGTTCCAAGAAAGGCAAAGCAATGAAGGATGAGATCAATTGGGAATACGGGTCTGGATCACCCTACCAGACAAATGACCCACACCAACTAAAATTCTGACCAAGGTTGAGGCTATCTAGAATGGATGGCAGAGGGGAGGATGATGGATACAGGTTACAGTCGTGTGAACTGTTGCAGCCATGGAGACTTCACCTTACTTTATTTCCCCAGTCCTCTCACACTGTCTTTGCAGAGATTGTGGCTGCTTACCTTCTAGAAAGGGCTTCTATAATAGACTGGACTTAGATGAGGGCACCAGTGGATTGGAATAGTGCAGGGGGTGAAGTATAGCGAATACCTCTTGTGCACTGTTAGCACAATCTCAGCAACATCTCCTATTGCTTGAGCACATTGCACAGCACAGTTTCAACCAGCTTCATGCCGTTACAAACCGAGTCGTCAGGCTTATACTGCTCTTACCCCTTGCCTGCCCCCGCAGTCAGAAAGGAAGTTCCCCGTCAAATCCTCGTGATGACTACACAAGCACAAACTAGAAATACGGAACAGTTAACAACCTATAAGGTGAAACTTTTACCAATGGGAACGGAAAGATCTGAGGGGCCTTTTATATAATTTTCCACCCACCCTCTAACTTCTAGCTGGGATAATAATCAAATTAACAGAGACGGATTAACAAGGGGAAAATGTACAAAGTTTATTACCGATGTGCACGTCAGGGGCATCATAAGGTATGAGACCCAGAGCACATTGAGCAATATACCATTTTGTCAAAGAAGAAGAGGGGAAGCAGGGGTCTGGGAATCCGAAGGGGTAGTAGGCGATTTACAGGTGCCTGAGAAAGAGTGAGTGCAGCCGCAGACAAATTCTTGTTGGGCCATCCACAAACAACGGGCTCAGAGGGCAACAGGCTTTGCTGGCGGTCCTCCTTTCAAACATTATGGGTTAATGCAGATATGCTAATGTTACCTTCCTGAGGCAGGTTTTTCTGTCTTAATTCCTCTAGGCAGGAAATGCGAAGGTCAAAGGCTCATTTTGAGTGCTTTTTCTTTTTTTTTTCTCAATAACCAGCTTAAAATCAACATCAAAGGTGCATTTTGGGGTTCCAAAACTTTGGTTCCCCTCAGTCCCACCTTTGAAATTTTTTTTTTTTTTTTTGCAGCAAAGAAAGTAAAGGTTTATTTAAGGAAATGGAACCAAGCCTGGAGACACAGGCAAGCGACTGCTCCTCAGTGACCTCTGAGAGACCAATTATATAGGGGAAATCATTAATCATGGTGACTAGTCAAGTTGGGGTCATGGGCTCTACTGACCGGTTGAGGTCAGAGGAGGGTTGATCATTGTATCAGGTCCTGATGTCAGCCATGGTGTCATTCTGTCTAGTGTTGTGAGGGTGTGGTTGGTCGGATCATTTCACTTTAAAGTAAAAGTTTCACATTCGAGAAACCAGGTTGGTAGATTTCTCCATATTTCATTGAACCAGTGAGTCAGTCCTGAGAGTAAGGCAGTTCAGTTAAATAGTAGTGTGTTCTTTCAGGGGGCAGTGATGCAAATGGGCTCCCACATATAAGCCTATATTGTATAAACAATCAATCAGTTATTAAATAAGAGACCTTTTTATGGGAAGAAATAAAAAGAAAGGTCAATTATTAGAGTAAATTATAAACCCAGATTCTGAGCCTGGAGAACTGCAGGTCAAGAAGATTTCTGGATGTCAGTTTCAAGTTTCTCTTTTTTTGTTTATTGTGCTTTAAAAAAATTTAATTCTCAGTTACAGTTGACATACAATATTGTATTAGATTCAGGTTTAAAATATAGTGATTAGACATTTATATACCTTATAAAGTGATCACCCTGATAAGTCTAATCCACATCTACATCACACATATTTATTACAATGTTATTGAATATATTCCCTATACTGTACTTTACATCCCCATGAGTATTTTATTTTTATGCATGACAAAGAGTCTTTACTTTTAAATGGTTATCAGTATACCAAGTAATAACATGTAACAAGGTCTTGAATTCTATCATCTAGCAATATTAATTAAGAGATACTAAAAGCAGCCCAAACAATTAGACTAGTACTCATTGTTCTAACCCTTACTCGGAAAGGACTATTTTAAGGCTGGCTGCTACTTTACACTGGTTACAAGCAACTATTTACTACTTTTTCATAGGTAAAGAATCTGACCTTCAAGAAAGCTTTAGGGGGAAAACTATATATATAATCAATCCCCTTCTTTCTTAAAAATAAAAGTGTTTCTTACTACATCTAAGAAAGAGTAAGCATTGTTTAAGCTAAAAGGCATAGAAAAACAGACAATGTATACCCATTAGTTTGTACAAAGAAACTAGATTTGCTGTTGCCCAAAAAGTAAAAGGACCTACTATGTAACACAGAAAGAATTTAATGCCTTTTCACAAGAATATAACTCAAGTTTTGCAAAACCTTCACATTCAATGAAGGCATTTAAAATGCCAATACATGAAATGGGCGTTTCTTTCTTCTTCCGTGATCCATGTACATGATAGTTTTCTTGGATTTCAGGTGGATGTCACAGACAAAGGCCAGAAGTAGGTCTGGAGGATGATCACCCTCTCCTGGGTGTCCCTCTCCATGTCAGTGCTGCAGTGGAATCCCAGAGCTGAGCTTCCTCGGCCTTGAACTCCTTGTCCCTCTGCAGACGGTCCTGCGCAGTTTCAGCCTGAGCCTCTGGCCTGCTTCAGCCTCTGGCTCTTTTTCTTGCGGGCTTTGAACACCTTCTTGGTGACCCACTCCTCTGCTGGAAGCGAATGCTGGATGCCCTGTGACTACTTGGCGGTGGAGGTGACTCCAAAGCCGTGGCGAGCAGCCTAAATCTGCTCGGTCACCCTGCAGGTCGCTGACCTAACGGCCCAAGATCTGTGCCTCCCGTCCTGAGTATTTTAATAACTGTCGATCTGAACGCCTTACTCCCTTATACCTTTTTCACTCTCCCCTCTCCACCCATCTGGTGACCACCTACATTAGTTGTTTAGAGTCTATTTTGTTCATTTCTACTTTGATCTTTATTTCCTTCCCTCTCTTCACTTTGGGCTTCTCTTTGTTACTTTATGAGGAAGTTTACACTGAGATTTTTCTTGTTTTGTAGCTAGGCCTGTATTGCTTTGTTTTTGCCTCTTAGAAGTGCTTTGCTTCTGTCCCACATATTTTTGTCTTTGGTTTTTTGTTTCTATTTGTCTCAAGGTATTTTTTGCTTTCTTCCTACATATCATTATTAGTCCATTCATTGTTTTGTAGCATCTCATTTAGCTTCCATGTGTTTGTGTATTTTTCAGTTTTCTTTTGTAATTGATTTCTAGTTTTATACCATTGTTATCAGAGAAAATGGTTGGTATTATTTCAGTTTCTGAAATTTATGGAGGCTTGTTTTGGAATCTAATGTGTTCTATCCTGGAAAATGTTCCATGTGGACTTGAAAAGAGTGTATATTTTGCTGCGTAGGTCAAATGCTATAAAAATATCAATTAAGTCCATCTTGTGCAATATGGCTTTTAAGGCCACGGTTCCCTTGTTGATTTTCTGTCTGGAAGGTCTATCCATTGATGTCAATTGGATGTTAAAGTCTGCTACTATTGTATTACTGTTATTCGCTCCCTTTATGTCCATTAGTATTTGCTTTATATATTTAGATTCTTCTACTTTGGGTGTATAATGTTTATAAGAGTTTATCCTCTTATTGGGTAGATCTCTTTATTAGTATGCAATGTCCTTCTTTGTCTCTTATTACAGCCATTAGCTTATACATTTTATGAAAAAATATTGTTATCCCAGCTATTTTTTGCATGAAATATATTTTTTCATCCTTTTACTTTCTCTGTGTCCTTCTATCTAAAGTGAGTCTTTTGTAAGCAGCATATGTATGTGTCTTGTTTTTGTTTTCCTTTTTTATTAAATCCATTCAGCCACTCTGTCTTTTGATTGGAGCATTTAGTCCATTTACATTTAAAGTAGTTATTGATAGGTATGTAGTTATTGACATTTTATTATTTTCTGATTGTTTTTGGAATTCTTCTCTGTTCTACCTTATTCTCCTGCTCTCTTTTCTTGTATATTGGTGTTTATTATATAATGTTGTGTTTGAATTCTCTTCTCTTTATTTCTTTCATATTTTCTGTAGAATTTTTGCTTTGTGGTTACCACATGCCAAAGCTACTCTTGACAGAGTGAAGTAGGTAGTGACACTTGGATAGATCATCCTAGTTGGCAGTTTGAATGTCTCAGGTAATATCACTGGGTGTTCAGGGCGACTTTTAGTGGTTTATTCAGCATCAGTCGTGAGATCACCTAAGCATGAGCTGTTGTGATAATCTTTCTAAAGTTTCTATTAGTCATCTAGCTGTGGTTTGCAATCGCAAGGCTCAGGAAAAAAGGGACATTTTGGTTCAGTAATTCCAAGTCAAAGGACGAAAGAAAAATGAAAATGTTACTTGGGAGGGTTGCAGCCAAATACACAGGAAACTAAAACAACATAAAATATAGTTCAGTTCATAGGTAGAAACAAAACTTTAAAGACAATTAATTGAATTAGAAACTAATATCCAGAAGTGTATATTATAGTTTTTATTGAAAAATAATTTTTCAATCTAAAATCACCTTCATTATTATCAAAGACAGTCAAATCAAGACTAATTTATTTGTAACATAAGTCTAGTTTCAATAAATTTGGCCTAACTGTTCTTTTCCTGGAAAGATTGCTGTGAACCCTATGAGTAAGGCACCAGGCTGTTTTCTTAAGAGGCTCTAATTGGTTTCCAAAGTCAGTCTTAATTCCTTAAAGCTGTCTGGTCATATCTGATCTATGCATGCATCTCAAACATGACATTACAATTAAACCTTGGTAATAAACTAGTTTCCAGTTGTGTCCTGTTACAAACAGATTCTTATTGAAATAATCCAAGTAATCACATTGCCATGAATATAAGAATAAATGTAATATTAAGAGTTTCCAAATTTAGATTGATTGGTTAAAGAGAAAAAAGATAAATATTTCAGTTTTGCTTACAAAGGTATACTGTTCAAAGTTACAAGAAACAAGTTTACATATATTGTAAAAAACAAAGATTTTTAAATTTTTAATTTTTTTTATTTTTAAATATTTTGTTTATTTTACTTTTAGATAGAGGGGAAGGGAGGGAGAAAGAGAGGGAGAGAAACATCAATGTGTGGTTACCTCTTGCGCACCCCCTACTGGGAACCTGACCCACAACCCAGGCGTGTGCCCTGACTGGGGAATCGAACTGGTGACCCTTTGGTTCTCAGGTCTATGATCAGTCCACTGAGCTATACCAGCCAGGGCTAAAACAAAGGTTTTTCTAAAAATCAGCAATATTTCAAACAAAAAGTCATAAAAAGTATAATTATCTTTAGTTCATTTAGTCCCATGTAATTAATTCTTGATTATTTGTTAGTATTTTTATAAATCCAGTTTTTCCTTAGAGTTTTGCAAATCTTCATATAGTTTAAATATGTGATCTAAAAGTTTATTTTCAGAAACTTGTATTTTAGAAGAAATCAGAGTCCTCTCCATTGATCTTTCTGAAGATAAAACATATTTGCAAAAGTATCAGAGCAAAATAATAACTATAAATGACAAAAAGTTAAAATGACATTCTTAAGTATCTGATTACAGTGTAATAGACAAAGAAATTTGCTTTTCTCTGTAACGTAATATTTTAAGATAACTAGGATTACAAATAATAACATATCAGGACTTAGCAAAATTTTGGAAATATTATATAATCTCTAGAACATTTATTTTATTTTTAAATTATTATTTATTTATTTTTATTCTTTAAATCTTTATTGTATTTTTTCCATTAGCATTTAGTCAGACCCCTCCCCCCAGCAATCACCACATTGTTGTCAATGTCCATGAATCCTTTTGCCTTTTTGCTTAATCCCTCCTCCCGTTAACCAACCCTCCACCACTAGCCGTCATCCTACTTTCCATCTATGAGTCTCCCAATTTTTCCTGTTAGTTCAGTTTGTTCATTAGATTCCACATATGAATGAAATCATATGGTATTTGTCTTTCTCTGACAGGCTTATTCACTTACCATAATATTCTCCAGGTCCATCCACACTGCCACAAAGAGTAAAATTTTCTTTCTTTTCATGGGTGAGTAGTATTCCATTGTGTAAATGTCCCGCAGTTGTTTTATCTACTCATCCATTGATGGACGCTTGGGCTGCTTTCTTATCTTTAGCTAAAAATTTCAGCATGTAAAAAATTTCACCTAAAAAGACTCTTTTATTTTGGTTACATCTATTTAATTTGTTAGTTCTTTAATCATTATATTTAGATCACTCATTAAAAAGTCCATGAGATAGCAGACAAAGTCAATTGTTATCCAAGTTTTTCCTGCAGACAAATTTTACAATAGAGATTACAGGTAAAACAAAACTATTACATTTAATGCTACCAATTCTAAAAGACCTGTCTATTTAACCAAACTCAAACTAGTTTAATATCAAATATTTTCTCAGATTACATGATCCTGAAAAACATTTGGGTTAGTTTCTGTTACATTTCCTAATTTCATAAATGCCAATTCCCATAAGCCAATTAAAGATTACAAATTATTAATGGAATCTTGAGGTAGAAAATAACATTTTGTACATAAAACATACAAACACAAACAGATAACACAAATAGAGGTCACAAACATTAACAGATTTGTACAAGGTTATAAGACTGTTTTTAGTTTGTTCGCTTTCAGGCAGCCGTGGGCTGTGTGTACATTCCCAGTTAACCCACAGGAGGGCTTAGGAGGCTTAAAAAATTTCTGTTAGACTTGGAAGAATCAGCCTCCAATTTTGCCAAATTCCTGATCAAAAATATATTGAATTCTTTAAAAATATCTTGTCATGTTTCTTATTATAATCTCTGCTTTCTAGTTTTTTCTGGTTTTGTTTTTTTAAATTTCTCCAAATTTGAGTAAAGCAGCAGCAGGCTGGTTTGGGACCCTCACTATCTGAGGCCCGGCAGGTGGTCTCTGGCTCACCCGGCGTTAGGTCATGCTGTATTAAACTTTTTAAGTTAAATATTTCAACTTCATCAATTTCTGTTTTACTTGTCCCATTTCTAATAACTAACTATTTCTCTCAAGCTGGAATGAGTCCTGTGGCTCTTCCCTTTCTGTTTCTTCTTCGTCCCATTCCTATCAATATTTTCGGTGTCGTATCTCAGTAATCTTTTAAAAATTTCCACTTTGTTGGGAAGAGTCTCGTGACTCTCCTTTTAGTCTTTCCTTTTTCTTCTTAAATGTTAAGAGATTGTCCTTCCACTGTCCTGATTTTTTTACAATATCTGGAAATATCTGGAGGCCAATAGGAAGGGGTCTGAGTGGACTTTGATTTTTTAAAAATAATTTCTATCCTTTCATTTTATTAAAGGAGTCTTAATGGCTAGTCATTATACCAATATGAGAGTTAGAAGTTTTTTTCAATGCAAAGATTCCATCATCTGGCCAGTGATGATAGGATTGTAATAGGAACTCAAACCAATGAGCCTTTTAATAGCTTAAACATGGAAACAGGAGGTTTCCACAGAGAGTGCAAAGGACACAGCCCTCACAAGTTCCAACAGGCTTATTCCCAGAGTTAGCCTAAAAGTATGGGATGGGGTCGTCTTTAAAAATCTGTCCCAAAACAAGGAGAACCACATGCTTTCTCCCCTTTGAGCAAGAAAGGTTTGAAACTCCTAAGCGTGTAGCCCCAGCTTTTGGCTGCCTGCCAGATGCACAGGCGTTGTCCTGCGGCTGGAGACAATGGGCCGTCTCTGGGAGGAACAGAAGAGATCAACAGAAGACAAGTGTACTCAAACCAAGTATTTACCAGAGTCACATTTGCCCAAGAAAAGTTTCACAAATATTTTCTCCTGCCCATCTAAATTCAGAAAGAGAGTGAAAGGACTTTCACCACTTCTGACCCCCAGCGAACCCGCCCACGGAGAGCTCAGTGAGACTGACATGGCCAGAATGCTGAGCATCTCTGCCGGCTGTGGTCAGATTTTCATGGTCTCTTAGCTGCAGCAGTCCAGGGAGCTAGCAGTGAATGCTCCTGGCTGGCTCAACAAAACTGTGGGGCAACAAAAAATATAGAACTTTCTTCCTATCTTCTAAGTTCTTCTAGACGAACCGATGATCAAATTAACAAAGACAGATTAACAGGAGGAAATGTACAAAGTTTATTATGGATATACATGCAGAAATGCCATAAGATATGAGCCAAAAACACAGTAAGCACGCAAGGCTTAATTGCCATTTAGGACAGAAAGAAGAGGGTGGAGGGGTCTGGGAATCCAGAGAGGAAGTCAGCAATTCAGAGATATCAGAGGAAGAGTAAGCATGTGGCAAACGAATTCTTACTGGGCATTTCAGAAACAAGGGAACTCTACGGGGAACGGGCCTTGTTAGATTCTCCCAGCCTACCACATAGGTGCTAATTCACACCACATAGGTGCTAAGGTGATTATGCTCCAGTGAATATGTTCCGGTTCCCTCCCAGAAGCAGGTTTTTCTATCTGAATTCCTTTAGGCAGTAAGAGGGTGGCTCAAGGGTGCTTTCTGAGTCTTTTGTTTCTTAATAACCAGCTTAAAATCATTACATCAATATCTCAAAAGGCACATTTGGGGGTGGCAAAATTTGATGCCCCTCAAAGCCAATGGACAAAGGCTTTCTTCTTAGTCCCACTGATTGACAGATCTCAGAAATATTTTGTACCGCTTCTAAGACGATCTTGGAACAAGCAATGAGCCAATAACACATTTCTCTGCTGTGCTTTACTCCTTTCCTGCTTCACTCCCCTGCCCCCTGCCTCTGCTGCTAGAATCACACTCCCCGTTAACGTGCCCTCACATGAGACTTTTTCTCAGGCTCTGCTTCCTGCGGAGCCCAAGCTAAGATGCTTTGGGAGAAAGCTAATACCAGATGACAAATAATTTTGTGACGTACCTGGAATCTCACAGATGGTGAGTCGTCCTCTTAATCATATCTTCTGCCTTAAGATCTGGCAGTCACTACACTGGCTCACTTCACAATGAAGTTGATAAATTCACTGGCTATTGAAGCCAGGGGGTCGCTAGGACATTGTTAGTTCCAGTGATCGACTTTAATGTCAACTCTGGTGGTTGTCGCTTTTTCCTAGGAAAATTGGAGGCAGAAACATAAGGAAAAATAGCAGCTTGTTCTACTTTAAACAACAGTATGGGAGGGAAATTCTGCATGCTGTAGGCAGCCCTCGGTTTCCCAGTAGCTGCGAAGGAGCTCTCTATAGACCCTAGAAATCATAGTGTCAGTGTGAGAAAAATGAAGCATTTCTCCCTCCCTTTAAAAAATGAGATACCGGGGCCTGGAAAGATTAAGTTACTTCTTTAATTTCACAAGTTCATTAGTGGCAGATATTTAAGTTGTGACTAGATAATTTAAAGGATGGAGTAATTATGCTTTTGGTAAGTTTAAATACAGGTCTTTGGAGGAGTCTGGGAATTTTCGACAGGCCTCATGAGAGCCCTTTCGAAACTGTATTTCTGTGATTCTAAGTAATCATCACATCCAATGAATTAATTATGCCACATGATATTTTCCCAGTGCAATACAGATGGCTTCATCATATAATTTTAGGCTCTAGTTAGAGATGATTCACTGGCATTTTAAAGGAACTGTTGCAACTGTTCTCCAGAAGAAACTAGAGGATGATTCAAATTGCTGTGTATTGAAAATACATCACTTTATCTAGTGATGAGTTCCTTTGCATGTGAAAGGGCCAATCTGGAATGGAATTCTGGCAAGTTGGGTAGGAATACACACCATTTCCATACAGCCGCACTGCCCTTCCTTCAGCGACTGGGCTGCAATGGGTATGCTTGTGCCCGAGGATCTAGAAGTCTGTCTCCTTGTCTGCCAGCTTGACTCAGAGCTGAATGACAGAACCCTCTGTCAAAGGGTCCTGGAGACTGAGTCAGAAGGGCAGCTAGAAAGCATGGGCACAATATAGCCCCCATTAAAATTTAAAAAAAAAATTAATTATTGAATTACTTCTCTAGCCTTTCTGATAGGCAGCTAGGCTTTCTCTGAACTAGCTGAATTAATTAATCACTGAACCTGCTGCTGCCCCGATTACTTGATGAAATTTCTTTGGGCTGTAGAATGGTTTTTGGCACCCGGTCCATGCAACAAATATTTATTGAACACAAGATACATTGGGCTCATTTTAGGTAGCAGGGTTTACCATCTGCATGTTTACGTGTACCCTGCCTCATTCCAAAAGATAATTAGCCTTATAGAACTACTGGTGGTGAAACAGTACCAGGTGTTAGACCAGTGGAGTCAGACCAGACCTTGGTTCGGCAACCTCGGTACTTGAGTTCTGGCAAAGAGAGAATTCAGGTCCAAGACTCAACCTATAAGAGAAAGTTTATTCAGAAAGTCATAGAAGTAGGAAAGGTGAACCAGCTGGGCATGGGCTCAAGAAACAAGTTACAGAGGCGAGAGAAGGACCCCTGTAGCTCAGGAGAAAGACAGAGGCAAGGAAAACATGCCTGGAGGGATGGGGGCGGGGGAAGGTACAGGTGTTCTCCACAGAGAGGGGGTTTACCTGGGTCCTCCCCGTAAAGGGCTTTTAACGGTGGGGATTTTAGGAGAGGTCCCAGGGGAGGATCTCAATAGACTACGTATCAGTTTTCCAGGTGTGTCCTGTCAAGGTAGTGGTCTCCACTGATTGGTTTGTGCTGGAGCAGGGCGTCTTTAGTCAAGGCAGCTGGTCCTGAGGGCAGCCCTGGCAACCCTTGTCTGATTTTGTTGCTTTTCTGGGCCTGGAGGTGAAATGCAACTGAGGCCTAGAGGTACCTGACACAGGTCAGAACCTCCTTTTTCTGGGGAGCTTAATGCTTAAGGGCTATTCTCTGCCCCCCTGGCTCCCCCTCTAAGGGAGCCTAACCTACATGACTAGCAATAAACCAGGGGAAGGAAGATTAGGGGAGGGTCCAAACTGCACGACCATTGGTACGAAGGGTCAGGGAGCCTAAACCACATGACCAGCAATATGTTGGGAGAGGAAAGTTTATCCTGGGGTGAAGTCCTTGTCTTCCCAGTTTTGCCCATGGCTAGGTACCCAGGGCTTTCAGCTCTGGTGACCTTCTGTACCTGGCCCAGTGTCCTTGCTCTGCTCACGCCTGTCTCACTGCCTATCGCAGAACTAAATAACATAGATCTCTTTCTCAAAGAACCCCCAGCCTGAAGCAGGCAGCAAAATAGAAATCAATGATTGTTATAAATATTATGATAGAAGTGGATAGTGGGAGAGCCTTTCTACATGAGTGGTCAAAGAAGGGTTCCCGGGAATTGGATACTTCAATGAATACTGGAGGATTGGTGCGATTACCTAGGTAACAAAGGGGAAACAGCTTTCCACGCAAAGCTACACAAGCAAAGGCGGAGTGTGAGCGATACAGTAAAAAAACAGCAGCCCCCTCAGGGAGACTGGCGTAAGGCGCCTGAGGGTGTGGTTGGTAAGGCCGAAGACTCAGGCAAAGCCAAGTTGTTACCAAATGTGGACCTGTTCGGGGATGGGCGGGGCAGACACTGTTACCAAAACAATGCCCCCCTTCCTCGGGGTCCCTCTCTTCTAGGTTCTTTGCCCGTGGCCCTTAGAGATTATGGCTCTCAATGCCAGAGTTAGGTGAAAAGGAAAGGAATTATTTATTCAAAGTTGTATAGGTTTTGAATGATGGCTAAATGTCGCCATGAAACCTCAAAATCTCTTTAAAACACCTACCAACACCCACAGTCCTGCCTTTCCCCACGTTGCCCAGTCAGGTCAGTCAAGGGTACCGTCCTTAAGAAAAAAAGGAAACGTCACCTGGAGCTCGGCTAGGCAGGCCTCTCGCGGTTCCCAGCACCATCAGCTGTGTCGCCGCATCTCCAGCTCTTAATCCAAACCCACGTGGCACCTTCTCATGGCCCACCAGCAAGAGTCCTTTCACCCCTGTCCTTCCGGCATGGTCTTTGCGTTGTTACCTCGTGTGTGTCCTGCATTGTCCCTCATGCAGGCCCTGTAACTGGGGGAGTTTCCTCCCAGTTATATCCTGGGTTAAAATTATGCAAACCTTCTTGGTTAGCCTTGTCAATATGCAAAATAACCATGTTTGTATATGAGGTGTGAAGCTATCCGGCTGTTACTGACCTGCAAAATGACTCCCAGTGGCCCTGCTCCATGTCTCCCATCCCCCATGGCGGCCCACCTTGTGGGGTGGGTGGGGGAATATCCTATATTTTTCTTGGACGCCCCAAGTTCTGGACCCCATTACAGATCCCCCCTCTGGGGGGCCCTAGCTGCACTGTTACAGAGGGACAGGAAGGCTTTAAGTGGGGCAGTGTTGTGTTGCCATCAATCACTGAACAGACAGTTATGTAGGTTTATTATCGCAGCATTTTTGTAAGAAGGCTTTTAAGTTCTGTGGGTCTCTTCGTACAAGTCCTGCTAGTAAATGAAATGTGGAAATTTTTCCTTCTGTAGAGCTGAAGGAAAGTCCATGAGAACTATAATTCTTCCCTCTACACCCGAGTAAACTCCTTGTTATTTCAGACAGAATGGAGAAGTAAATTAATAAGCAATAGTAGTGGCAGTACTTTTCACAGACGATTATGTTCTTCCCAACTTTCCTCCTTCTATGTCCTACCCAGTGTCTCTGGCTGTCTCCTGTACACTCTGTCCACACCTTCCTCCGCCCGTCCGATGCCTGTCCCGTGCGTCTTTAGCAGATCTTTTCTTTCTCTGTCTCTCATCCAAAACCCCTAGGAGAGGTGTCAGTACCATTGCAACTGCAAGGCTTGCTTTACAACTGTTACCCTCTTGGAAAATCAGCTTGCTTGGTCGAGAGTACTCTTGCACAGGTGGATTCACACACCGCCTAATGCTGATACATAATACAATTTTAAATTGATTCCTAGGAAAATGGAGGAAAAAGAAAATACTCCAAGGGATTTGTTTCGTTGTGTTGTGCTGTGCTCACCTTTGGATCTCAGGTGGCAGAAATGGATTACTAATACTATTATTACTATTTTTATAATTACTGATGTGACACATCCCTGTCATCTGTCCATGCATATGCCTTGTGTGTTTTGAAACAATAGAATCTGATAAATACAGGCGTATCTCTGATCCGGCATGGGAACCAGAACCTTGACCGTAACTTGCTTCTATACATGTAATTCTCCTTCGCGTCATTCTCATGCCTCACCTCATTTGAGATTTTATTCCCATTCTTTAAACAGTTATACAGACAGATACACATAATACACATGGACATTTACATATAATCTCTAAAAGTATATCAAAGTTTTACTTCCTCAACCATGTATCCTGTTGTATGTAATCTTTTTGGAATTTTTACCACTCGATCTTTTATTAAGACCCGTACTTTTTTACATACAGCTTTTGTTCATTTATCTTGACTATTGTATACTATTTAATTTTGAAAACATACTACAAATTTATCCATTTTTTCCGTAGTTGGCTCTTGGAATTGTTTCCAAGTTATATCTAGTGTGAACAAGGCTGCTATGAACACTTCGGGACATGCACTAGTATATATACAAACAAGTGTCATTCTCAGATAAATATTTAGAAAAGGAATTGCTAGATAGCAGAGAATGCATATTTTTCATACAGGTAGATGTATTCAAGTTAAAGGGCTCCCTTTTATTTTAAGATTTTGCTCTTTTATGGCAACAAATGTCATTTATTTTGTTAAATGATACTAACTATAGTTGGCAGATGCTGCTTTTTTAAAAAGTATCCACTTTTAGAAAAATTAACAACCTGAAAATTTGTTGGCAAGTTTTACTGCTCTGTGAAATTCTAAAGACCAGGGAACTCATTTTTTAAAGATTTTTAAAAAATCTTTAAAAAAAAAAAAAGCTAGATTGTATCTGAGCAAAAGGCTGACTTTTATCCACGTCTGTGAAAGAGTCTCCACCATAGTACTTATCTCACTGGACTGTCTTGAGGATTAATGAGATAAATAACGATAAGCACTGGGTTACAGTAATTGTTCAGTAAACCACAATCCCCTGGCTACCTGGATTTCGATGCTAACTTCTCAGTGCCTGGGGTTATGCAGCAGGTTTGGTTCTGCTTGCTGCAGCATTTTGAGGACTTTCAGAAGGGGATGGCCCAAGGGAGCAGCCTTTCAGAGTGCTCACTCTTTGCCGTTTTCTGTTCAACAAACATTGTGGCACTCAGGCGATGGAGTTAATGATCAAGAAATAAAATCTGTTTTATTTCTTTTGACGATAGGTGGGAAGAAAGCCATGGCATAAGGGGCATCAGAGAATTGATTGGGACCCTGGGTCTTTGGTCTGCTTCACAGTTTACCTCCCAGAAAACACAAACATGGAGCTAGTCAAATGGGGAGACCCAAAGGAGGCACCAGAAGAAGGAAGAAGTTGCCAGTTTATGAAAAGAGAAATGAGTCCCGGCTGGTGTAGCTCAGTGGATTGAATGTTGGCCTGCAAACCAAAGGGTCACCAGTTCGATTCCCCAGTCGGGGCACAAGCCTGGGTCGTGGGGCAGGTCCCCATTAGGGGGAGCACAAGGGGCAACCACACACTGATGTTTCTCTCCCTCTCTTTCTCCCTCCCTTGCCCTCTGCCTAAAAATAAAATAAATAAAATCTTTAAAAAAGAGAGAGAAATGAACTTTTCTCCAGTCCCAAGGCCAAGAGGCAGCTCCCTCAGGAAACTTGGTGGTGGCCTTCCCTGGCTAGGTACTGGAACCCCATGGGCATGGAAACAAATTTAGCTTTATATAGGAAATAATTTGGATAATGGCAGTGCCAGGACATCCAGGCTTCATTCCCATGCATTAGGTCCAATCCATCAACTATATGTCCAGTAATTATTTAAATAATTTAACAAAATACTATTTCATAAACTTCAATGGCTCTACCATTTGTTTATATACAAAGGGAAGATTCTTATAACTTACTTATAATAGTTGGTTCTTTGTAAGCAGATTTCAGATAGAGCTCCATGTTGCTGCTGGGTTGTTTTTGCCAGGGGGGCAGAGGTACTAACATAGAAGGTGAAAGTATCTCAAAGGCAAATGTATGTACAGTAGATCCTTCAACAACATGGGTTTGAAATGCACCTGTCCACTTATATGCTGACTTTTTTCAACAAATACTGTAAGTGTATTTTCATTATGATTTTATGAATGACATTTTCTCTAGCTTAATTTATTGTCAGAATACAGTTAATCAACTCTTTATGGTATCAGTAAAACTTCCCATTAACAATGGGCTATTTATTAATTGTTAGTTTTGGAGGAGTCAAGGTATATGTGGACTTTCAATTGTGCAGGGGGTCATTGCCCCACTCCCCACACTGTTCAAGTGTCAGCTGTACTTCAAAAACCAATACGCACTTTGTGTTTATTTCATGCCAAGCCCTCTGCTGGAGAGAAGGAAAGCATGTATAAGAGACATTCTTTCCTTTCATGAAGTTACAGCTGGTGGAGGTAGACAACTTACCAAACAATTATAAGACAGGTATTAATTATAAAAACATTATGGGCAGGTGTGGGGGAACACAGAGGAGTGGCAACCTACTCACTGAGGATATGTAGGGAGCCATCACATGGATAAGGTGCCACGTAGGGAGGGCCTTGAAGCACAGGTGGGGTATTTCCAAGTGAAGAAGAACCCCTGAGGGAAGAAACCATTTGAGAAAAGCATGCAACTGAGAAAATTCAGGGCGTATTCCAAGATCACGGCCTTTTTCACAGGTCGGACAACAGCAGTGCCGTTTTCCTGCTTAGTTCCTTCCTGCCATGCTCTGTAAGAGTGAAAGCGTCAGATTATGCACCTGAAGCACACAGTGCCTGTGACATGGATACTGGGCGGTAAATGGCGACTGCCATTATGATGTGGGTGGGACTGCAAGTGCGCTACCTCTACCTCTGCCCAATTTAACTCCTTTATTACACCAGGCAATTCAGACTCTTGAAGCTGTCAGCTCAGTGAGGTACCATAATTTCTGAGAAAGAACTTATCTGTATGAGATGTCGGTAAGGAAAAATAGCATTATTGGGTATAATTTATGTCAGGCTTGGGGGTAAGAAGGGATAATCTGCTACAAAACTGGCAGTGCTGAGTAGGTCAATGCCTGCTGTACGGCCACTGTGACTAGATGAAAATCTGACATAAAAAACCCTCCACTCTGCCTGGATCATGTCAATGGTGAAAGAAGCAGATACCTGAATGTCACACTCGGGTTGGAGATGATGATAATGGCAACAGCTACCTTTCCTTGAACACATTACATGGTAGGTATTGTGCTGAGAGGGAGAAATGTATTAGCTTGCTTGATCCTCATCACAGGCCTGTGAGGATGGTGTTCTTGTCATTATAATGACAGCCCTTTCTAAGAAACTGAAAAAGTAAAATAATTTCTGCAATACTACTAATCTTTTAAATGGTACAAACCAGGATTTGAGCCCAGATGTATCAGGCTCAGAGCTTGGTCTTAGCCTCTACCAATGGGATATTCATTACTGCTATCACTTATTGAGCTTACAGTAAGTAGCATTTAGACAAAAGTGTAGTGAATCACTCTTTAAAAATTTTTATTATTATTTTTTTTTAAGAAAGAGAGGAAGGGGGTGGGGTGAGAAAGAGTTTTTCCACTTATTTATGCATTCATTGGTTGATTCTTGTATGCGCCCTGACCGAGGACTGAACCCAGAACCTTGGCATATCGGGAAGATGCTCTAACCAACCGAGCTACCTGGTCAGGGCCATAAATTACTCTTGTATCCATTTTATGGATAAGTCGAACCTTAAGGAAGTGAAGTGCCTCGTCCAAAGGCACACGGTGGTAGAATTGGAAACCAGCCCAGGTCTGCCAGACTCCAAAGCCTGTGCCTTTTCTGTTGCTCCATACCGCCTCTCGTTTTGAATCCATGATCTGTCTTCTGGGGTTGACCAAGGCCAAAGAACAATGCTCAGCAACCCTCCAAATATGCCCTAAGCCTGCATATTTGAAACATCGTAATTAATGCATCTGCAGTTTCTGCCTCTCTTCCAAGCCAGCACTCAGATATCTCATGTCCTATTGTAGCATCAGACACACGTCTCCCTCCTGCTACACAGACAGGACAGAGCACTTAGAAACCAGCTTCACTTAGGACAAGCATCTCGGACCAAGGCTGTGAGACACCAAATGATGCTCTTATCCTCGCCATTGATTTCTCTTCCTTTCCACCAGGCATTTCATTCTTACAGGGAAATCATTAGATAACATTCACTAGTTTTCTTACAATTCCATCACCTCTTGCTGACTAAATTCCAAACATCGAGCTTCAGATTCAGGATGAGAAAACCCTACCCTCGAAGCTACCTCCTGAAGGCTGGGCTGTCAGGTGTTTCAATTTAATTGGGAAAAGAAGAGAAGATTATATGCAAAATCACAGACTTCCATTTTTCAGAAGACATAGGGATCTTTCTAAGCCTAAAACAGAATATGACTCAAATCTGAGGAGAAGTGAGTTTAAGCTACCATCTACCTAAATCAGAAAGCCCTCAAGCCTCAGCCTCTAATCATAATTAGCATTAGAATTAGTTTCCACTTTTCTCAGCTCTGCTCTTTGAGCATAGGGGTGGCTCCATGGCCTGATTTTAGCACAGGCTACTGAACTGTGATTGTGCCGCAGCTCACTGTGATGTCTGTGTATGTGCACACGCATACTTGCCGGAGAGGCTGTACCCCAAGGCTGTGTCCCATTATGTTGTGAGCAACTTGAGTTTTATTAATCTTTGGTCATAACATTATTACAAGGTTTAACCTCAGAAATGTTAAAAAAATATTTGCTAAAGTAACATGCCCAAGATGTGAAGTAATTCTCTTTCTAGCAGGAGAAAAGACACATGTCAAAATAGATGTTAATTTTTTTCATTAGGCTTGTGAAGTAAGAAAAATCACAAATTTATCATTTCCTGATGTTACCGCCTCAATATTTACCAAACATTGATTACTTCTGTGAGTCTGTTGCAAACATGAATAAGACCGAGTTGCTCCCTTGAAGGGTCTTGCAATCTTTTAGGGAGACAGCCCCCTGCAACATGTGAGTCTCATAAAGCAAGATGGGTGCTGCAGTTAGAAGTATGTGTGGATGTTGTGGGGAATGGCTCCCAGTAGGAGAGTCAGGAAGCAGTTCAAAGAGACAGGAGGGTGGAGGGAAAAGAGAGATATTTTGAGCAAAAGAAACAAGGGAAAAGAAGTGCAACATGTTCCAACAATGTCAAATATCAAGGGTCTCCTGGGCGCAGAGGTTTTGGAGGAAGAAGAGGAGGCTGGGGCCATGTTCTAAAGATTTTTATCATTAGAGAAGTTCAAAATAATCATCTTTGGTCAATGATTATCAAACTTTTTTTTTTAACTGCAGTCATCATATTTGCACCTTTGTCCCATGGGCATAGCTAGGGTGATAAAAACTCCCAATGACCTGGTATTCCCACCCCTTCCTTTCCATTCAAGAAAGCATGGCATAATGTCACTGGGTGAGTGTGGTCTTATATTAATAACAACCTTGAATATGCTACAATAAAGAAAAGTATTCTCAAGCTTCCATACTTTAACTCTTTTTAATAGCAGTGATTTTTGATCGCCTTTACCTTTCTCCACCCCGTAAACTGTTGTGCCCTGTAGCTCTGGGGAGTATATGGTTAGAGAGAGATCCCTAGTAACTGTTTCATGTCATCAATTATAAGTTTAGAATCATGAGAAAAGCCAGCAATTACCATCCTACCTTGTCACCAACTCAGGGAATGTTTAACTTAAAAACACTGGTAATGGAAGGTCATTTATGCTGACTCTTTGCTCCATTCTCTAAAATGTGGGAGCTTTTTGTCAGTTTGTTTTTTGCTTTTTAAACTTTCTATTTGTAGTGGTTTTGGATTTTGTAGACCTTCCCTTGGCCAGATTGCCTTTGGAGAGAGGTTTGTCACAGAATACATCCTGTTTTGTTGTTGTTATTTCAAATTGATCTCCCCACCTTGGTAAAAAGTCACCAGTCTAGCAATTAGGAACTGCTGTGCTCACTTGTTATTAGCTGAAGTTCCATACTGAGAAAATTGCATTTTACTTGGCTTGAGTTCTATTCCTGAGTGATGCTCAAGTTAAGAAGCAGGTGTGCCTGGTAGCATTTAATGCCTTCAGTGGATAAAATGCTGTAAATGAGACAGCCCACGTAAACTGAGTTCATAAACTGAGTTCGAGTGAATTAAGAATCATGAATTTTCATTTTCTCTTCATCACTTTCAATGTGATCATGATTTAAATTTTTATAATTTTTTTGCCTGGATTGTTGCAGTAGCCTCCTAACTGGTCTCCCTGATCCAACTTGAGTGCTTTTCCAGTCAACTTTTGAGTATGTCAGAGTGATCCCCCAACAGATGGTATCTTGTCACTCCCCTTTAATAAAACCTGATTGGAAAATCCACTTTTGATAGGCTAAAAATTAAAGTTCATGCATCAGCCACAGGTCTTTTTGCTAATCTGAACTACTATTCAGTGTTCCTTCAACAAACCAATCTCACTCTCTCTGCCATGTATTTGAATATATTGCTTTCTCAAATATGTTGCTTTCTAAAATGGCTTTCTACCCCCACTGGCTTTATTCTTAAATTTAAATTGAGGTTTTCAGATGCAGTTCAATCATCTCTTTGCCTTTGAAACTGTCTGATGAATTCTGGGTAAGGTTTTAGTCCTCATACATTTGGTCAGTCAGTATCTATTAAGTGTCGTCTTTGTGCCGAGTATCTCTCACTTCTGGGAATGTAGAGATGAACCAAAATTCCTGCCTGCGTTCATCTTACATTCTAGCATAGACTATAGAATAAAGACAGTAATCAGATACATGAATATGTAATTCCCCACAGTGAGAGTGCATTAAGAATAATAAATTGAGATCTATAAACAGAGCTGTTTAACTGGAGGAGGATTTTTATATATTTTCCAACTAGAGACAGGATACATTACTTTGGAAAATTGTTTCATGTGTTTTCTTTTCATTATAGCTCCTTGAGGTGATAAATGCTATTTACCTTTGTCATCTTTTATCCCTCCTGGAAAATAATAATTATGCCCTGATTGAATAAACATACAAATGTACAATATGAATAGGTGAACAAATGAATTATCCTAAGCCATGTTTTATTTTCAATTTATTAGCTATAAAAATTCTCTGTGAAGTAATAAGTGAACTATACTGTACTCCTAAGATAGACTAATCTCTTTACAAATATTGGAGCTCTGGTCTGAGACAAAATACCTTTACCTTCAGCACATGGATTAGCATCATATATCTGGGTCATTTAATATGCAAGATTTCTTCAGAAAAGAGATGGAGCCTCTATTAACCAATCTATGATCTGTAATTTCAACAATTAAGAGATGCTTTCACTTCCTCAGAAAACCTGGTATACCAGCTGTATGAATTTCTTTAAACCAAGATTTTATTTTTTATTTTTAAATTTTATTTAAGTATAGTTGGTATAAAATATATTCATTTTAGGTGTACAATGTAGTGAGTCAACATTTATGTAACTTACAATGTGATCACCACACTAGGTCTAATCATCATCTGTCACCATGAAAACTTATCACAATATTATTGACTATATTCCCCTTCATACTTTCTCTCAACCTTCCCTCTCTCCAACCGTCAGTTTGATCTTTGTTTCTATGAGTTTTTTTTAGTTTTCTTCGATCATGTTTTTGTTTAGATTTCATATAAGTGAAATGATACAGTATTTGTCTTTCTCTTTAAGACTTATTTGGCTTAATACCCTCTAGGTCCATCTGTGTTGTTGCAAATGGCAAGACTTCATTCTTTTTATTGCTGAGTAATTATCCAATGTGTGGAATGTATACAGATATATATGTATGTATACATATATACATAGTGTATATGGACGCATGCATGTGTATATATACACATATACAGTATACATGTGTGTATTATATACAGGGCCCGGTAGAAGTAATGCCTGCTTGACTGTGGTTGGTAGGGTTCTTGAATGTCTCGCACAAGATGGACAGCAATTTGAACATTTCACCTAAAATGTCATAGGTGTGCTTGAGTGTGAGTTTGTTATGTTACAGGATTACATGCTTATCATTCTGTAATAAAAGATTTTGTAATAAAATGGGCATTATTTGTGCCAGACCCTGTATACACATATCTATTTTTTTTAAATTAGTGTTTCCCTTTCTTGAGGTAAATACCTAAAAGTAAAATTGCTAGATCATATGATAACTCTGTCTTTAGTTCTTCGAGGAATGTTTACACTGTTTTCTCTAATGGCTGCAGCGATTTTCAGTCCCACCAAGAGTGCTCAGGGTTTTCCTTTTCTCCCTATCCCCACCGACACGCTATTTTTTGACTTTTTGATAATAACCATTCTGACTAATGCAAGGTGACACCTCATTGTGGTTTTGATTTCTATTTCCCTAATGATTAGTGGTGTTGCCCATCTTTTCATATGTCTGTTGGTCATCTGTCTGTTTTCTTTGGAGAGATGTCTCTATCCTCTGCCCATTTTTTAATTGGATTTTTTTTTTGGTGTTAAGTTGTATAAGTTTTTTTATATATTTAGATATCCACCTCTTATTGGATATATCATTTGAAAATATGTTTTTCCATTCAGTAGGTTGTCCTTTTGTTTTGTTGATGGTTTCCTTCATTGTATAGAAGCATTTTACCTTGATAAAGTCCCATTTGTTTATTTTTTATTTTGTTCCCCTTGCTTGAGGGAGCATATCCAAAAAGATATTACTAAGACTGACATGAAATAGTTTATTACCTGTGTTTTCTTCTAGAAGTTTTATGGTTTCAGGTCTTATATTTAAGGCTTATTCCATTTTGAGTTTATTTTTGTATATGGCATAAGAGAATGGTCCAGTTTCATATTTTTTGCATGTATCTGTCCAGTTTTCTCACTTGTTGAAAAGACTGTCATTTCTTCATTGTACATTCTTGAATCTTTTATCATAGATTAATTGACCATATATGTGATGGTTTATTTTTGGGCTCTCTGTTCTGTTTCATTGATCTATGTGTGTGATTTTGTGCCAGTAACATGTTGCTTTAACTGCCACAGTTTTGCGACATAGTTTGAAATCCAGGAGCGTGATATATCCAACTTTGTTCTTTCTTAGGATGATTTTGGCTATTTGTGGCCTTTGGTGAGTCCACATGAATTTTAAGATTTTGAACAAAGATTTTATTTTAAGACAATTTTCTGAGAGAAGTAAAGCAATCTTTAGTTAAAGTTTGGAAGACTCTCTATGGTAAAGAGTTGTTTAAAATGATATAATCATATGACCAAAGTAGTATATAAAAGTCCATCCTTACAGTGTATGACTAATGCCTGGTTCTACGTTATCCACTAACTCATTGTAACCGATCGATCAAATCTTTTACTCATCTACATCTCAGTTTCTTCATTGGGCAACTGTAAGTCTTCAACATGTCATTGAGCCCCCGAGACCTTCTTCTTCCTTTATATTTCTATGCGAATCTATTGAAACCTCCGACCCTTACCAGTGGCATGTTCTAATCTAAAACAAGAAGGTATCAGAGTACAGCACAGAATGAGTATTCCCGTAGGGATTAGATGTTAATTCTGTTTGTTCTGGTTTGTTTTGTTTTTGAGGAACAAGGCACAATACTTGGATATCTGGACCCGAGGCGAGCAGGCTGTGGGGTGGGTGGTAGCTCCTGCAACCAACTCCAGCCAGCGTTGCCTAGTGCACCAACAGGAGGTGCACTACCTTCACCCTGAGCCTGGCTCCTTGCTTGAGCCCAGTGGCCATCTAGTCCCCATGTGCCCTCACCCCTCTAGCGAGGATCCCATGGATATGAACATGCAGTCTCCTCCTGGGCTGGGATTTGCTTACAAGTCTTCTTCATGGAAGGAATGGCCCCCAGTAGGAGACTCTAGGAAAGCAGCCCTGTTACTTTTCCTCTCTGACAGGTGTGTCTAGGTGAGGGAGGCCCCGGGGACCAAGAAGGTGAGGACACTGAGCTGGCTGGAGCCTGCCGCCTGCTGCCTGAGCCGCAGAACTGCTCACTGCAGGCACCCTCCCTGTCCACCACCATGGCACATGAGCCAACCCTGCAGGGATTTCGCGCTGATGCTTACTGCCCCCTGTGTTAGTTCTAATTCTAGAACTTCTGCCTTACCTGACTTATGAGCAGACCAGCAGCATCAGTACCGTAAAATCCCAGGACTCTTCCCACTTGAGTCTAATTGCTCTGAGTGGACCCAACAGCTTTCGTCTTTTTCTCCATCCACCATGAGGTAGATAGGAAGCTATCACTCCTATCCAGGTGCTGGGTTGCTGGCTCTCCACCAAAGTCCTCTGGCCACACACTGTCTCTTGACCAAGAGGTCAGCTTCCAGGTCATCAGGGCTGATACTATCTGGTGGGAAACAGCCACCCCAGATGAAGAAAATGAAAGTACTAGCAAAAAAGAGGAAGAGTGCTCCCTCTCCTACCCAGGATAAAGCCCTAGAAAAACAGCCTTGTATTGACGAAAGGTCATCTGCCAGCATGGACATGTGTGTGCACTTCTCTCATCATTTGTGTGCCACAATGGGACTCTGCTACTCGATGGCCCTTAGAACACAAAAGGGGCCTGCAGAGGCGGGAGCAGCATCTTTTCCTGTTCAGCGATCTGTTGGTTGTGGCCAAAATCAAATAACAATAAGATGAAAAATAAAATCAAGTGACAGGTGGACAGCAAGCTGTGCAGATGAAGTGGGAGAAGCAATACTGATGCCAGGAGATCGTTAGTCCTGGGCTGGAACCATGGTGAACCTTGTGGCCGTTTTCAGTTCCCCAGAACATAATGACAAATGGCTCTCCTTCAGAGACACATCAGTCTGGAGAAAGAGAAGGACTACCTGAAGACCATTCCCCTCAAAATCTTTGCCAAGTTCATTGGGAATTGGGCCTGTTCTAAAACTATAGCAATCAGGAATTCAGATACAGCGAATGAAGTTATCAACATGTCACTACCAATGCAAGGGATAATGGGCTCTGAGAGAGATTACCACTTACGTTAATTCTGGCAAAGAAGAGGCACCGTAGTTACTTATTGGGCACGCATATCCCTACGAAATTAAAGTGACCCATCTTTGAGACGCCGTACTCCTGACACAGTGTCACGAGCATATGTTTGTGGTACGGCTTTCCCGTAAGTCAGCTGGGCCACTGCTCGGCTAGCTGCCTGCCGAGCAGCCTGGCATCAATGAATAGACAAGAGTCACACACGGTAACTATGCTATTCACTGAGCTTTTATTGAATGCAGGTTCCCTCAAAGTAGAACATTAACATACATTAATATTCTACTCATACTATAACGATCTAAGAGAAATATAAAACACACACACACACACACACACACATACAGCAATCAGTGGCGGATGACGAACCTGAGTCCCAGAGTCTCAGTCTGCAGGTCTAGGAGTCAGCATGATGGGCAAGGGAGTTGTCAGTGTCTTGCAAGGAAGGGTCTCCAGAGCCAGGTGGACAAGGAGGGCTGTGCCTCCAGTGGCCGTTGCCAAGGGAGATCAGCGTGGCGTGGAGCAGCGCTCTGGTGCGGAGCTCAGCTGTCGCAGCAGTGGTCTGGAGCCCGCCGCAGCTATACTTTGGAAATGGTGTACTCTGCCCATCTGGGTCTTTTTGATAAATGTCTTGGCACCCCTGTTGGCAAGTGGGGAATTTCCCCAGAAGCCTATCTGTGGGAGGGCCCACTCTGCTGACATGGTTATTCTGATCACATATGCAGACACCTTATAGGTGTGTCTCCTCGCCAGATGTGTCTGCTCTGACTTAGGTAGTTTCCCTCTTGGACCAAAGTGCCATGGCTGGCTGACAGCCATTTTGGTTGGCATGAGTGACTCTACTTTATGCTATCTTGATCAGACCAATGCCATTTCATTGGTCCTGCTCTCTGCACAAGGAGATCAGAGGACTCCATCAGTGCTACTAACCTCCAAGGCCCCTTCCTCATTGAACAGCTGCCCCAGCAGGTGCAGTGCTGGTTCACCCTGAAGCCCAGCTGCCCGGCTGCAGCCCAGCAGATGAGTGACTTAGGTCAGAAGACATTTGAAAGGAGAAGATATATCATAAAGTGCGCCTTTTAACTCACCTGTGTCACAGCCTCTCCTATGCCATGGCAGCTCTTTGGAGTGTCTCTGTCAAATATCTGTGACAATGACAATCCTCCCAGACCTATGTCAGATACACAATTCTTTCTTAATCAGAAAGGACCCCTCATAAAAGACATCTTCAGCCAATGTGGAATCTTGCAGAGAGCTGAAAGATAAACTGAATTCTGGAGTGGAAGTATACCTGGAGTGTGAATCTATCTGTTCTGAAGAATTTTCTATGAAACATTCCCAGATCTATTTTCTCATCAGATTTCTTTGATCACTGGGTCTGTGTAATGGATCAAGGAAATGGTGAAGAGAAATAAATACAATTAAAGGACTATTAGACCAGATCCAGGAGCCATTGTTGTTCTCCTCATACCTTTTTGGGGTATTACACAGCACAGAGCAACATTCTTCATCCAATCAGACAACTGCATTTAATTTAGCGGTGTGTATTATCACTCCAAGCATTCTTTGGCCTCCTACTTTGCCCAACCCAGAACTAGAAAATGAATTTATTTAAGAAAAAATAAAAGGTTATTCTGCTTACTCAATTTCTGATTGAAAATTGCTGTGGAATATTTGGAGAAGAAATCGACCCCTGCTCCTTGGACAGGTTTCAGTGAGATGTGATACTAGAGAGAACACCACCACTATCTGTTGATTATAAATGACTGAATTCTCTATGTCAGTTTGGAAAACGAGCTGAATGAGGATGCTGATGCTTCGTGTAGGGACTTGGTAAATAATCTTGGTCAGGGAAGCAGGAGCATGGACCCTGTCTTCACCCTTAGTGATGAATACCTTGACCAGTGTGAGGAGGAAGGTCATTTAATCCTGAGTGACTCTAACTTAGACTGTTCTAAACGTGAAGACATTCAAATGCAATGGTCCCCTTGACCCTTACAATACTGTACACAAAGCCCCCACTGCAGAACCATGCCGGGCCCCATCTGGCATGACCACATCCAGCTATCTGTCCAAAAAGCCTGAGGGGGAAATGGCGCTGCTCGGAGCCTAGCACCAACTATCTAGATTCAAAGCTCTCTTCTCTCAGACAGCTTTACTAGAAAAAGGTACGCCAATCCAGGTGGATATACTTCTCTCACAAAAAGATGAGGATGATCTGAAGCATAATCAGCCCTTACAGGAAGAGGGCAAGATGTATTTTAAACAGAGTTTAGTTACAGGTACTGGTACCAAGAAAAATGCCACTAGTAAAACTGCTAAGAAGAAAAGCTTGTTTGTGAATGAAGGAAATCACGTGAAGTTTCTCGCTAAATCCAAGCCAGTGGCCATTTCTGTGGCATCTTAGAGTCATATGTCCTCACATGATCATCCCGGGAACCAGCCGTTTGATTCAAATACATTTGCACACCCCCCACGCCACACAGTAGATGCCCTGAGGAGTTCAAAGAGGCAGCGGCTCTGCTAACAGCCCAACATTAGTGACCAGCCCTACAAACTGACCTATCTCAGGAAGGTATTTTCAAAGAAACAATAAAACTAAACAGCAGTATAGTGATTACCAGAGGGAAAGGGAGTTGGGGGAGGTAGAAGGTAAAGGGGGGATAAATGGTGATGGGAGGAGACTTGACTTTGGGTGGTGAGCACACAATGCAATATACAGATGTGTGTTATAGAATTGTATGCCTGAAACCTATATAATTTTTATTAACAAATGTCACCCCGATAAATTCAATAAAAATTATTAGAAAAGAAAACTAGCTAAGAAGTTGGTCACTTGCATGGAGAGGAGGATTATCTCAAGTGGCATAAATCTTTGAAAATGGAGAGGCAAAAGCTTACTAATTAGAGTTTGGTCATGGGGATTGAGGTGGGCAGGAGTAGTGCCACAAACCAAAACACTAGGAAGATTTTACCCTCAAGAATAAACATTTGCTTTTCCTCCCCAGGCACGTCCCCATCTGGCTCATGAGTGAGCTCCCAAGATAGCGCTTTTTATCAGACTGCTGAACATTCCTTGTTTACACCCACTGAAACTTCCTCTCCCTGACAGAGTGTACTTTTTAGGCTCAAAGAAAGCAAGAATTTTCTTCTGACTCTTGCAGCTCCAATGTCATTTCTGGAAGGCCTGGTACCTCTTCTGGGCAGACCAGCAGCTGCCTGGCTTATAAAAAAAAAAATGACTCCATAAACTGTCATTCACAAATGCATTCTGTAACTTTTCACCAGAGCGCAGGGTTAAGAAATGGCTTAGCCAGTTGAACGATTGGTCCCTCAAAAAGAAAGCAAGGGCATCCAGATCAAGGGAAAAAATAGCTTTTCTATAAGGACCCACAAATTGCCTCCCCATGCTTCTGGTGTTCCAGAAGCCAACTTACTGCAGGAGAAACAGAAAGCCATGCCCTTAAGGGCGACTGAAGGACCTGGAGCTGTGCAGACAGCCTCATGTGTGGCAACAGAAGGACCCAGAGCTGCACAGACAGCCCAGTTAGCAAAAAAAGGACTTGGAGCAGTAAGACAGCCTAGTCACGGCAATAGAAGGACTTGGAGCTGCGCAGACAGCGCATTAGTAAAACAAGAAGGACATGGAGCTGCGAAGGTGCCCAGTTGGAGGCAACAGAAGGACCTATAGCTATGTAGACAGCCCGGTTAGAATAACCGAAAGACCCGGAGCTGTGAGACGGCCTGATTATAGGCCATAGAAAACCTGGAGCTGCACGGACAGCCCAGTTATCAAGAAAAGGAGGACTTGGAGCTGTGCAGGCAGCCTGGTTAGAGGAAAAGAAAGAACCGGGAGCTGCACAGACAGCCCAGTTAGAGGCAACAGAAGGACCTGGAACTGCACAGACAGCCCGGCTAGCAGTAACGGAGGTTCTTGGACTTGTGTGGACAGCCCAGTTAGCAACAAAAGAAGGACTTGGATTGTGCAGACAGCCCCATGTGAAGCAACAGAAGGACCTGGAGCTCTGCAGATAGTCCAGCAGTCTAGGTCTAATCCCAACCAAGACTCAGAAAAACGGCAACTCTCTGTTCAGCCTAGCGGAATACAGGTTCAAGCTTTTTATGAAATTACACGAGAAAGGAGAGAATAGTGGGCAGTGCTGTCCTGATGCTCTGCCTTGTGTGAGATCCTCACCCAGCTCTTTGGTTGTAGATGATGTGTCCAACCCAGACTCAGGGCCTACAGTAGTAGGTCCTGTTGGGGACAAACATTCAACCAAAGACGTTTAACCACAAGAATCTGATGTCTCTAAGAACAGAAACTGGGCTAATGATATTAAGAGAATGACTACTATAATTTTGTCTAAAATGCCTGGGCCAGTGAGCATAAAGATAATCCTTGCTAATACTTAGGACAACAAAATGATTCTCTTTATTGAAACCATTTGGCAAAAACATTTGGACCAAAAAATTGCATCACCTGTTTGGGAGGCTTTTACTTTTCAGAGCATAGGATCGGTCCATGTGACTTTAGAGACACTAGCAGAGAGTAGAGAGCGTATCTTCTCTACGTGCCTTAGGTAAGATTAGTCTCTTAGGAAGATTAGGAAGAATGGGGACTGTGGAGAGAGGGCAGGGTGCAGAGAAATCAATCACATTCCATGGAATGTTTTTAATAAGTAGGCAAGAAAAATGCACTAATCAAAGCATTAGAAAGAAAAGCATGTCTGGTAATGAAGGAAGTCATTTGAAACATTTCCCTGAATCCAAGCCAGTGGTCATGTCTCTCATTTCTTGCAGTCACATGCCCTCACAGGATCATGCCAGTAAACAGCCCATTTATATAGCCAGGCTGGATAAAGTGATTCAAGAGCCATGAATATCATATCATTTGATCCTTTTTTCTATTAGTGTTGTATTGCTCGGCAAAGGCTCTGGAAAACAGGGCTGCGAAAGGAAAAAAGGAAATGGTTGTTCATCTCAGTGTCCTTTCCAGAAGTACCTGTGCTGGGAACATTGTCCAGACATGCAACTTTTCCTATTAGAAGGTGACCTTTCGAAAGCATTTGTTACCTGAGTGAGGAGGAAGGCTGCAACAAGAGTTCTTCCTCTGTTATAGGAAAGCCGCTGCCAACATGTGATGAAAACCTGGCTCCTCTTTGCTGCAATGTTTTTCTGCAGCCAGGAAACGTCACTGGTAAGTCGCCCTTTCTCTCATCATCATTCGGCTGCGGAGAGAGCAGTGTTGAGGGTGCCAGTCTATGAAGAGTTAAGGACAGCACACCCACCGCCGTGGGCCTGGGGCCTTCTTCTCAGTCACTGGATCTGTACTTCCTTACCTCCAGAAGTCTTTATATATTTTTGTCCCAGATGATTCATGGTTTACAGATAGTTTATACCTCATAAGTTTATTTCATGTCCACGGATACTTCTTCTCTCATCTTAAAGGTTATCCTGGTACATCTGGATTATCACTTTGCCTGCCAGTATGAAGGGATAGAGTCAGGAATCGATACGCATTTTCCTTCATTTAAAATTTAAAAGAAGTTGCTTAGAACCCATTGCATCTCTTGAGTCCACCATCAGATGGACCTCTCTCTCACAAACTACCTTATTCTAAATTATTTTTCTGAGCCACCAGGAAGTTTTCACGTCAAATTTCCAATTTCCTAAATGTTGCATTTTTCAGTTATAGGGGAAAATGTAATATTTTCTGCAAGATAGAAGAAGTTTTTTCACTATTAGCTTTCAGTGCTTCCTACCTCTATAGCACATGGCTCTGTTTGCCCTAAGGATTATAATTAGCTTTGAGAACATGGGGTCCAAAGGACTCCTTCGTGACACTGGCCATCTCAGTCATAGACATAAAGTAGGTGTCATCTTGTAACCAACCACTCCTACAGCTAGACTCCTCAGGGTCCATATGCCACTTTTGTGGTGTATAAAGGCAGCAGGGATTCCTCTTCCCTTAGGGCAATAGTACTGTCAGAACTGCCGGCTGTGAATGAAGCTCTTCCAGCTTGCAGTGCCATTCTGGAAGAAATTTCTTCTCTACTTAATGTATTAATATTTTAAGCCTCTTTTTTTTTCATATTGATGAAAAAATCACTCAATTTGTAGAAGAAAATAGAGAGAAAAAAATGAGGGCTTTTTTTTCATTGCTTTTAAAGAGAGAGGAAGAGAGAGAAAGAGAGAGAGAAAGAGAGAAATAGAGAAAGAGAGAGAGAGGAACATTAACGAGAGACGGAAGCATCAATTGGTTGCTTCCCATACACACCCAGACTAGGAATGAACCTGCAACCCTGGTATGTGCCCTGACAGGCAATCAAACCTGTGACTCTTCAGTTACAGGATGACTCTCCAATGACTGAGCCATGTTGGCCAGGGCAGAGCTGAGGTTCTTAAATAACCATTTCTACTTTCTGTGTTCCTTAGATACTCCTGTAATACTTAATACGAATAGGTTGTTAATATTGCTATATAGTAGTATTATGGTGTGATGTCAAGAACATGACATTTTATTTCAATATTATATTCCATTAACAGATATATTAGACTGATGTTTTATCTAAAACGCTTTGAGTTTGTATAATATATCTTGACAAATTTTACTGCCATATGTTATATAATAAATACATATTTTTGTACTTGCTGAAACTGCTGCCAGCTTTTAAAGTTGCTTGGTTTTCAAGGCACCGATAATGGATATGTATGAAGTCCATGCTGTCTATTAAATAAAATACTGTTCTCCAGAGTTAACAATCTCACCAGAGCAATATTGCCTTTGTAGCCTTACTTGAGTTAATGAGCCCAATTTCTGCTTAACATTGGAACTTTCACAAAATGTAATTAATGTAGAGTTGGAACTTTGAGCTGTAAGTCATAGGCCATGGTCAGTCTTTCTAGGGAAAAAAAAGTGAAGCATTTTTTTCTTTTATATTTTTCTAATCTTAACATTTAAACAAATCATGCTTTAGACAAAGTTTTCATTTTTTAAGGCATTATGTTTTCATTGTGCTCCTTGAATTAGATATAGTCCATATTCTCATATCAAAACAATTGTCAATTCAATTTAATTAAATGTATGAGATTTTCTTATCTAAATTTGAGCCATTCTGGCCAAATGGACCTAGCTGACCCCAGATACCTATGCAGACATCAGTACTTGTCAGGGTCATATAAACTTATTAAATATTACTGGTTTCTCATGACTATTGCACCTTTACTTCTCAGATTTCATTGAGGTTCACTCTGTGTAAGCTTAACCACCATTTCAAAGAGATTCAAGGAAACACACTGTCTTGGTACAGAACACGTATTTGCTCTAACAGCAGTGAAGACCACGACCCCACTGTTGGAAATGTCACTCATTAGATTTGGGCAGCATACACATACAGTGATGTTAATTTCCCCCTAACTTTTACAGAAATACAAAGATTGCTGTTAAAAAAGTGTTATTCTACTAAAATCATCGGATTCAAGAAACTATCTCACATCGTGATTTTCTACTTTTCATGGTACGACATTGAATTAAAGAGATCCAGTGTTTCCTGGAACCAATGATATAGTTTGTTTGTTGAAAAGAAATGTTTAGAATATTATGTATCTTAATCCAAATTATGGTAATTAGTGATTAACTTATCTTTTTCTACCTGGTCATGTTTTAATGACCTGAGAGGAGAGGAAGTCTTTGCAAACCGCTTATGTCAACACAAAGAAAAAATGATTAATATAATTTGAATAAAAATGTTAAAAATGGGTATCTGACTTAAAATATCCAGTTAGAACTAGATCAAATAGCTAATAAATATAACAAAGATATTAATGATAAAAGAATAAGGCATACTAAATATAAGCAATAAGGGACCTCACCATCATGATTTACTCTCCTTAATAAAGACCCAAAGTCTATTACTTGGGTCAATGAAATTAAAACTAGAGCTCCCTCCTTGAGAAGTGGAACAATGATGATCATCCCCAGAGGAGAGAACTGTGATGCTGATAAATAATAAAAGGGGTAAAATCCCTGTCACGATGCCTGTCACCCAGGCTTTAAAAGTGCTTATTTTTAAAAACAGATTTTATTTACTTTGAGAGAGAGAGGGGAGGGAAGGAGAGGGAGAGACATCAATGTGAGAGAAACATCAGTCAGTTGCCTCTCACATGTGCCTTGACCAGGGACTGAACCCACAACCCAGGCTTATGCCTGACCAGGAATAGAAGCAGTGACCTTTCACTTCAGGGAGGATGCCCAACCAACTGACCCACACTGGTCAGGGGGGAAAGTGCTATTCATTTTTAATGTCATTAGTCACCATTGATTAAGTCAGCAGATATATAAGAAAAGCCTATGGTATGTTAAATTACTCTATGGGGAAACAATGATTAAATAGATGTGGCTCTTTCCCTGGAGTATATCACCAAGAAGTATACATGACGAGGTGCTCTACAGTCTCTTGGGTCCTATGGAAAGAGCTGGAGAAGAATGTAGGGAGAGGCACAAGGTGGCATCCTTGAATCCTACAGGAAAGGAAGGCATTCAGGAGAGATTTCCTAGAAAAGGTAGCTGATGAAATGTAGAGTATATGCTACCTAAAGGCATTACTTGGTGAAAAACATTGTTATTCATGCCAGAATATAATAGTACAATGCCTCTGTAAAGATATTCAGTGAAAAAAGCCAGACACAAAGCTCTCTGTAAGTACAATTTCAATATGAAGGAACACACGCATAGAATAAACAATGAAAAAAATTCTTCAGGTTGTTAAAACTGGTCATTTTTAAGTGTTGACTATAGGTGGTTTTTATTTTCTCCCCTATGTGTATGAAGTTCTCATTATAAAAAAAATGGTATGACTATAAAACTTTAAAGACAATGCTCTACTTTTAAAAGAAGGTGAGCAAATAGTGTTGAAAATGTAATTTGGTAAAGAACATTATATTCTAAGCTCAAAATTCTGGTCCCTGGGCTGTAGAAAACTAAAGTCTACATTGGTGATTCAATTAAAGAGAAAATGACATTGAAGTCACCTTGCAGGGGAGAGTTAAGGGAAGCAGAAGAGTTGCATCCAGCTTGCTGAAACGTCAGAATGTGCTTTAAAAACTCAATGCCATTTTTTTTCTACAAGAAGGTTTGGACCATTAGCTAAACAATAAGTCATTGATTTTGAATCATACCTCTCATCCTTCCTGGCAAACTTTTCATCTTTTCAGCTGGTGAAAGCCTATTCACCTCCCAAGGTCCTTTTCTGCTATTACTCAAAAGTAACTCCAATAAGACTGGATTCGCTTCCCAACCCGCAACTCAGTTTTTCCAGCACTACATATGCATCTTCATCAAAACTATTATCGCACTGCCCAGGAATATTCTGTTTATTTGTATTTATCACTTAGTGGACTGCGCTTGCCATGAGTTCGGACCTAGCATTATTCCACCCTGTCTTGTGCCTCACAGAGTGCTTTCAACATGATGCAAGATGAATAAATGGTTAATCATCACACATCAAATACAAGTAACATTTCTGTCCTTATCTTACTTGAGGTCGTTGCCTGCCATCTCTTGGCAAATTTCTGCCCTTCTCTGGCCGGAGGTCAGGACAGGTCTTCCCAGAATGTGCCATCCTGGTATGCAGATTCTTTTGAGCTGAAATCAACTAAAGCCAAATAACCTAAGAAAGAGGGTTTTTGGTTGTGTGTATGTTTGTTTTTTTTTAACCTCCCTTCTCAAATAGATTCATTCAGATAGAAAAACCTGCTTTAAGAAGGGAATCTTAGTATAATCACCTTAGCTTATTCCCTTGAGCACATACGAATTAAGTATGATAGACAGGAAGGATCCATGCAAAAATCCACTCGCTAGATTTCCCTCTGCCCCATTGTTTCTGAGTTGCCTAGCAAAAACCTGTGACTTTTTCAGCTGCCTATGAATTGCCTATTCCTCCTTTGAAATCCCAGACTATTTCCACCCCTTTCTGCCTTGTACAAAATGACAGATACACCTCATTTTACCTCACTGTTCTGGGAATTTTTATGCTTATGTGAATTCCCCATGTGCACACACTAAATTTTTATTTTCTTCTACTAATTAACCCATGTCTGTTCATTTGATTAATAGCCCAGCTAGAGGAACTTGGAAGGTGGGAGAACTTTTTTTGTTTATGCTCCCATACCATCTACAGCTCTAAGGATTCCTCCTCAGTCCTTTTCATTGGCTTGTCTTCTATCTGTGACTTAAGTCTAGAAAGTTCCCAGAGTTCGGTCCGTAACCCTCTTCTCTTCAGAAGATACAGATGAAATACAGAGTATATCAGAGTATATGCTATTGAGACATAACTGATAAAAACTATTCTGGAAATGCTCACCCTGAGTGCGCTCATCTTCTCCTCGATTTGCCTGCACACAGAGGATGAGGACGATGACTATGTTCCTTTCCCCAGCCTGGTCTCATTATGACAGTCCGGACTCCACACGCCATGGCCCTCTTCATGCAGGTGCGCTACAGGTACTCACACTCAGCATGGCCCCACCAGGATTCCATTTCCCCTGTGCACATGCCCCTCCCAACACAACCCCCCTCTTCCCGTGTTCTGTATCTCAGTGACCCTCCCTCTCCTCCATGTTACATCGATGACCAACTCCTTCCTATCCTGTGTCTGCAGCATTTCTTCTATGTCTCCATCTCCATTCCCATTTTCTCCCTAATTTCAGGCCTTTATCAACTCTTGTGTGAACTTTGATAATAGCCTAATAAATAATCTACTAAATATTATCTCTAAACTGTTATTAGCATGTTGCCATGTTCCTTTCTTATTTCATGTTTTTTTATTATCTACATAAAGCCTTCTTCGGTAGTGGGCTATGTTCTCAGTAAAGTAGACTCCCGAAATGAGGTTAAACATATAGAACATTTATGTCTTGAAGTCAACATTCATTGAGGGGAGAAGAAGAAAGAAGCAGGGGGCAGAGGGAATGGTTCATCTGTGATGTGGGCTCACCTCCGTTCAATTCCTTTCCCAAATCCTCTAACTTCCAACCATACTTACCTACTCATAGTTCCTCATTAGCTCAAGTTTTATTGCCTTCTCCTTTAGATAATATTGATGATTCTCTCTCCTTCTGATCTTGTGTAAGACCCTGTACAGACTTATATCTTGACACCCAAACTGTAACACTGTATTATGCTTAGTGATTTACATGCCTGTCTCTAGTAGCCACCAAGCTTCTTGAGATCTGGCACTCGACTTATTCATCTATCCTAAGCACACAAACACAGACAGTGCATTTGGCACATCATAGTCACCCCCCAAAACAGTATGGAAGAGATGGATACATGAATGGGAGGACAGAAGCATTATGACCACGCCTTCCCACAGCATGCATATTGGGGCCATCGTGAGCTATTTAATCATTAATCAGGTCTAGTGTAGCATTTCATAGAATAATGCGATTCCCTGACTCTTAATGGGAGAGGCACAGCAAGGAGCAGAGCAATGTGACTTGAACAGAGGAGGCCCAAAACCTAGACAAGTCAGTAAAGCCAAGAACGAGCAGGGAAAATGCACAGGGCGAGGCAGGATTCAGGCTCAGGTGGTCTGGGCAGGCGGGGCCAGGAGCCCCGGCGGGGAGAGAAGATCACGAGGCCGGAGAGGCAGAGGCATATTTTGGAGCAGGGGCCCTCGTCAGTAAGGAAGAGAATTTCAGAATTCTAGGAAAGACCTTAGAAATATTCATAAAGAAACGTGAAGATCCTGGGAAAGAATTCAGGAGTTAGATATTTGCCCATCTATTCATCCATCCATGCAATTATCCAGGCATTCAAGAATCATTTACAATGAATGAGAACCTACTATATTTAGACCCTCTTCTAGTCACTGGGAATGCAAATATGAATGACATGTCCCTTTTCCTAAAGTAGCCCACAATATGCCAGGAAAAAAGCAATATAATCAAAATACAATTCGGTATGATGAGTACTGTAATATAAGATTGTCTGTACATTGCAGATATCAAGGATGAAGCTCTCAGACTGACCATGTAGGGCAAATTGTGTACTGGTAACAAATAGTGGGCAGGAACCACAAAAAAACAAAGCAAAACAAAAACAAAAACACAACCCAGCAGTCTGACCTGGAGTCAAAGGTTTTGAGATGCGGGCATAGTGGAGAAGCCAGATATATCCAGACTGCAGGGGGGAGAAGAGTTGATTTATGGCATGTCAATATCTGTGTTTAGCATCTACTTCTGCCTCCTTCCATTCCAGGAGTTGCCTAAGGCCACAACATAAGTAGCACTAGATACATTCCAGTTTTTCAGAGTTGAACTTATTTAGCCAGTGTCCATTTATCTGTCTTCTTCTAAATAAGATAAACAAAGGAAGGGAGAAAAGAAAGGAACGCTCCTAGAAACAAAAATGAAAGGCCAGACAGTAGTATGTCACCATTTGTGAATCCTCAGTTGGCCAGAATGAAAATGATGGTCAGCCCCTCCTTTTTTAAAGCTTGGTCGTGGACAAGTCTTCATGGGGGATTTAGTAGCATAATGATTCCATAAGGGATCATACCTAGAGCCGATGCCTCGTGAAACTGCTCCTGTGATTCACTTTAATGAATCATGTCGGACTGACACAGTATTTCCTAGATAGAACCTTAGGAAAAAAATTGAGAAGAGATACTGGATATCCAGTTAACCTGATGAAAGTCTACCACAGAGAAAGTTAATTTTCTAAGTAGTCACCCTGGCTCGTCTTTCTTACATTTTTATCGGCAGGTATCCTAATACCGAAGCTCTCTCACAGGATAAAGCTGCAGGGCATGGAAAAAATTAAAAAGCTTGAGTGTTGAAAAATGGAGGAAGATAAAATATGTTTAATTGTCTTACCTTTGGTATTCAGATATAAGCTGAGAATTTAAATGACATGTGGGCAAGTTAGACTCAAACTGGACTCAACCAATTTCACCATGGAAGTTTATATTCAAGAATGCCAGTTTCCCATATTTCTTAATATCTTATTCTCATTTTGAAACAGAAAAACAACATAACAAAGGACTTAGTGAAAAAGCAACTGCTACCATTTGTCCTTGGGTTAGTTGGTAGTTAGTAAAATTTTATTTCTAGTACTACATCCTGAAACTTACTATTTTATCAAAAATATAGCCGGCGTCTTTCCCTATTCCCTCACCTTGAACATGAGATGACTCTTCCTTCATTTGAGCAATTTCTCTTCCCATAAAATTTTCACTAAATTGAAAAAGTAATTACAAACACTTTGAGGGCGGCGTCTGAATCTTTATGGTATCCTGCCGCCCTCTGCAGTTACGGCCAGCCAGTGGTATGTCACCACTTGCGGATCCTCAGTTGGCTAGAATGAAAATGACGGTCAGTAAGTCACTGTATAATCTGGAATCAGCAATGGGGTTGCCCTAATATTCACTATCTTTGATTTGCTAAGGCAGAGGCATTAGGTTTATAGAGAATATGAAAAGGTTTTAAGAAGAATAGGAAAAAAATGACTTTCTGTCTCATTCCATGTTAAAAAAAAATCCAAAAATAAACTAATCAGAGTCCTAACCTCTTGACCAAAGTTTAGGTTTTTAGCCTCAAACAAAACAAATCACTTCTCTAGTTCCAACAGCCTCCAAAGAAAATCAGGAACAAAATAAACTAATAAACAAAATAGAAACAGACTCATAGATACAGAGAATAGACTGAGAGCTGCCAGAGCTGGGGTGGGTTGGGGGGCTGGGTCAAAAGGGTGAAAGGATTAAGGGGAAAAAAAGACCTCATAGACACAGACAACTCTATGGTGATTACCAGAGGGAAAGCGTGCTGGGTGGAGGTAGAAGAGGGTATGGGGGGATAAATGGTGATGGAAGGAGGCTTGACTTGGGGTGGTGAACACACAATACAATGTATTACAATGTAATGCAATGTAATACAATGTAATACAAGATGATGTATTATAGGCCTGTATACCTGAAACCTATATAATTTTATTAACCAATGTTACCCCAATAAGTAAAATAAAAAGTTAAAAAAAATCAAGAGCACAAATGGAAATAATTGCCCATTTAAAAAAGACTGTACAACTTGAAATTTTCTAGTATCACATTATTATTCTAAAGAGACAGTTTTTTTTTAAGCTTAACCGAAACTTCTTTGTACAGATATAAATTTATTCCTATTTACCTAATCCCAGATATGCTAGAGAATAACTTTCCCTTATTCATATGTAATACCCTGCCTTTGTTTGAGATTTACTGAGTTTACTTTTTTTTTAATCCTCACCCAAGGACATTTTCTTCATTCTTTTTAGAGAGAGGAAGAGAGAGAGAAACACCGATTGGTTGCCTCCTGTATACTCGCAGACCAGGGATTGTAGTGCCCAGATCTGGGATCAAATCCTTAGCCTATGTATGTGCCCTGATGGGGAATTGGACCCACAACCTTTTGGTTACTGGAGGATGCTCTAACCAACTGAGCCACACCGGCCTGGGCATACTTATGGAGTTTACTCTTTAGCTTTTCTTTCCATAGCTATGGTTGTACTAATGAAAAGAATAAGCTCTGATGCACACAAATTGATAAAAAACATTTTTCCAAAATATTTGTGATAGAGGCAGAATTACCAATTACACTCATATATAAGCAAAACGTTACCTGTACCTCTCCAGGCCCTTTCAACATTCTTAAGATGGGGTCCCATGTCAGATCACAAAATAGGCCCTTTTTAACTACCAGATGCCCATGACAGCTCAAGACATGTCTTCTCCCAGAATCCTAAATTTGTTCCAAACTTTGCTGAGCTCTGGCTGCAAGATTCTAGCAGAATATTGCAGACATCCCAGGATTCAGCCTCATAGCACCCTGTTGATGCCGTCTCTCTCTCCTCTCACATTCCTGGATGAAACGATAAAGTAAAAGCCTGCTCTCTCCATCACAGGTACAGACATGCCCAGTGGAGTTGACTAAGCTAATTTTCAGCTTCCTAAGATCTTAATTCCATAGTGTCCAGGAGATCCAGTTATGACACAATGAAAATGAAAACCTATTCTGAATGACAGACAACCTAGAATGGATTGCTATGGCTGGACAGGGATTGTGGGGGATGGAGGAACCAGGAAAAGAAGAGAGTGATACACAAACAAATTGGCGTCTTTGCTGGAAGAGTAAACTATGGCCTCCAAGATATTATCCCTGGATACTTCGTATTGAGATGAAGGTCTTAGGCCCCTTGCAACAGATGGGGCAATTCTGTCCATCTCAAGGGCAACCCCGCAGCCAGCCAGTGCCAAGCCCTGTGTAGTCCTAAAGGGGTCTCAGTTTGTGAGCGGACCAGTGTTCTCCTCCTGCACATGCTTCAGAGACCAATTGCTGAGGGGACCCAAGTGCCTTCATTCTCTGTGTCATCCAGGGTAGCTTTCATCAAGGTATTTTGTTGTCAAAAGACCTGTTAATGGCAGCATTCTGGGAACCCCACTTCATTTAATGATTCTGAAATCACTAAATACTTTGTTTTAGCTCTAATTTTTCAGGGATAATAGTCTAAGCAATTGAAAGCAAGAATAACTTCTGCTTGTTATAAACAAAACCAGATGGACTCTTTATTTCAAATATATTTTAAGTCGGGCTCCTGACTTTAATCCACTTGTCACAGTTTCTTTGCCTAAATGGTAAGCCTTTGAAACAAATACTTTGTTAAACTCCCTCTGGGGTGGGGGGCGGCGGCGGAGATAGAGCCAGAACTGTCAGGGCACTAAGAAAATTAGTTCTTTAAAATGGCTGAAAAGAAAGGCACTGAAAGGGTGGTGAGGCTAACTCACGGCTTTCAGAAAAGAAAACTCCAAAAGCAGCCAGAAAGAAATGGAATATTTTAAAAATATGACAAGTGGCTTTATTCTCCTTATATTAGTTATTAACCGCTGGGGCTCATCGGGCATAGCATGCAAAAGGCGATAATTGAGAGTACGAACACTGCAGCCCCGCAACGGCATTCCTATTTCAAGCGTCCACTGTAATTATGAATCACCCTCCGGATAGGGGGCTTATAGAAGAAATGCTGCCTTTCAATCAAGCTTGCCTTGTTCGAGGTATTTTTATCCAACTTTAACTGGTGGAGGTAGAAATTCCAGTTCACTGGAGGCAGAAAACCTGTTGCTTTAGCCTCTGTTTGGTATTTCTGAGTACAGCACAGGAAATCTTACCAACGGGGGCTTGAGGAGATAGGAAAGATGAGAGATTCCATGCTCTCCGGGAGCTCACTTCCTCCCAGCCCTCACCAGGCTTCATGGGCCCTTTCTACATGCATTTAAATTCAGCCTAACCACTGCCATCACCTAAACAATTCCTAAAACTGTACCTCTTCCAAAAAGCCATCTCTTATGAATAGCCCAACAGAACTAATTGTCAAGTCCCGAGTTTCCATTCAAAAGATTAATCATGTATGTGCAGGATGTCGGGGCTTCAGTCAGAAAGTTCTCAGCTTTCAGTTAACAATAAACTTAGAAGAGTCCTGGGTAAGCGTGATGCAGCTCCCGAAAACCTCTCTTAGCCTTAGGTTGTATCAACACTTTTATGACCTAACAGAAACAGTAATCCTTTCATACACAGCATCAGTCATGTGTCAATCTGCATGCAACACCCCGAAAGCGTGCTTACATCTGGAATGTTAACAAAACGGCATGCACACGAGGGAGAGACAAGCCAAACAGCGACTTGGAAAACATGTCAAAAGAACAACAGAAACAACTAGGGATATAGAAGATCAGTGGGCCAGTTTCCTAGATAGCCAGCTTCTCTTCCTGGCTTCTCATTTCCTATCCTGTCACCATCATTACATCCACATGTGCTCAGTCCCCATTGTCTGCCAGGTGCTGGGGAAATAAAAGTGATCGATTACGGTCTGGTCTCTGATCCATGTCCCTGATGCTCCCAGTCACTCATCCTCACTCTCGCACTGGCTGTAACAGTGCGGGCTCTGTCACAAATACGTCATACCATTTTGCTTGCAACAGCATGCCACTTAGTAACAGGCATTAATATTATTGCATGGTGGAAAGAGCACATGCTTTCCGGTCAGATATAACTGGGTTAAAATTCCATTCTGACAGTCGCTACCTGTGAAACCTCAATTTAACGTGGTCTTACATTACACGGTGATGATGATAACTAACACGGGTCTACCACATGGTAGTTATTCAAAAATATTAGTTTCTAAATCTCTGTCTATTCTCCCCAGTCTGAAAGCCCCTTTGAACTTCTGTGCATTTCTCCTGATATATTAATCCAGGGCCCGATGCAGCTGACAAATGGTTGTTAGGTTACTTGTTTTACGAGATGAGTCGAAGTTTCTTTGTCTCAGAGGATTGATAGAAAGATTAACTAAGTTAAGGAAAAGGCAAGCTTTTTAAAAACTAGAAAGCACCATACCTTTCCGTGACAGCCATGATGATCATAACTATGATAAAAAGGACCCCACGTACAACCGTTGACCACAGTGTCAGCGATAGAAAGCCTAAGATATGAATAACTGTTAATAATGAGGGCTGTAGCCCAACACACTGAACATAATGACTGGTTTAATTCTCATGGCAACTCTGTGAGATAAGTACTATTATCCTCCCATTAAATATAAAGAAACTGTGGTATCGAGGGACTAAGGAATCTTTTTTGAGAAAATGCATCTAACAAGTGATAGGACTGTGACTCAAGCCCACATGATCTGACTTAAGAATCCAGGTTAAGTATTAAAAGCTCCAAAGTCTGATCAAAAGTGGAGGGCTGCCGCAGCCTTTGTCAATGGGCTCTGCACGCACAGTCCACATACACACAAACAAACCACGTTGTTCTTTAGAAATCTCTGAGACTGTTTCCAGCTTATTCTGTGCAGCCTTTGCCATGTAGAAACGGCCTCCTTTGCACCTTGAGAATAATGGACTGAACTGGGCTGAGATTACCAGGATGAAAGCTGCTCTGAATGACTGTGGTGCCATTCAGTTACTCTCCTCTCTTCTGCCAAATCCACTCGTGCAGTGCACTTGAAAATGGTTGTGCTTCCCCCCCAGGCAACTGCTCAAGCAAAGGCTAGGGCTCTTTCCTGTCACCTAGGCTTCATGGATAATTGGAAGGTATCCTGTGAGTGCTGGCACTTCTACAGCAGCTGTTGACTCACTCTCACTCACAACAAGTGACAGTGCCTTAATTTCTAAAAAGACAAATATCCACTAAGTTCCAGAAAACACCGTGACAGTCCACCCTGCAATGGCAAACATGCTCGGAAACCTTCCTTCAGCCATAGGGATCCAAATGATCCCTGAAAATACAGCCAGGTCCCAGACAGGCAGGCTTGCTGTATCTAAAAGGACTGAAACATAGCAAGACAGAAGAAAAGATAGAGCAGAATTTACAAACAAAAGTTTTTATAAAAAATGGCATTGAGCTGTTGAAGAAATTACAATAGCTACCATTGAAGACTTGTTAGGTGCCAGGAGTTGAGCTAGGTATTTTGCCTCATCTGTTCATCCATCCGTTCATTCATTCACTTGGGAAAATAATAATACCTCTCCAATGTGCTAGGTGCTATGGTAGAGGCCTGGAATAAAACAAGAATATGCGTGGTTCCTTAACATCACAGAGCCCAGAATCCAGTGGAGGAGACAAATGTTAGATGCGCTTTTATCAAAGCATTCCTTTAGATTAAAATTACAACATCGGAAAAGGATATTTAATTAGGGCTTCTCTATAATTCCATTGGAAGGAGATAGTTGAACTAAATTGTAAAGTAAAAGTGGAGGTCAGGAGGAAAAACAAGAGGAACTGAAGAAATTGCACATGAAAAGATGATCTAAGGTCTCTGAGTGGCATGTGTCACCATGCATGCCATGGTGTAGCTAAGGACACTGAGGCCCAGAGTGAATGAGCAACTTGTGCAAGAGCACACACTCGTCGGTACGAAATCTGCAGATCTGAACCCAAATAAACATTTTTGTTGCTAATACGTTCTTTTCCCTTAGCAACTGTATAACAGAAGATGTTTCTATCTGGCATCAGTACTTTACCTTTAAAAAGAAAGAAATACTTTTCTGTTGTTGGGATTTTTTTTCTCCATATCTATGGATGATAAGGATGAATGTAACTGTTAACTTTACAAGTGATGCCTGTATTGCCCAAATACATAACTGAAAGGGACTAATAATACTTGGTTTCATTTCTATCAGTAGGAAAAATATGTTTACCTCTGTCCTTTTCAGAATTCCCTCTGGAAAACCCTCTCACCAATAATGCTTTAATGCAGATATATTAAATATAAAATGATATTAAAAAGGTATTATTGTTGACAGATTTGTGAGGTCCTGATACCACAGAGATTGAGATGCCAACAGATAGAGTTGCACCTGAAAGCACCATAGAAATCGTTTGCCTTCAGTGTTTTCAAGCATCTTAACACAGGAAATCTTCTCCGTGCCAATTTTATGGGCTTACATGGTGATACTAAGAGTGAAAATCGCAACATTTCCAATGGCGGGGTCTATGTACCAGACGCTTAACAGTTTTATTGCTGTTTAAGACACACACGACTTAGAATCAATAAAATATTACAGCATAAGCTATATTTAATCCTCATGCCAACCCATGTGAAAGTCCTAATATATTTATTTTACAAATAAAGAAACTGAATCTTAAAAAGTTCAGGTACTAGGTTACACAGCTAGTAACTGGGAGAACTGTGATTTTGATCCAGGTCTGTTCAACTAAAATTTTTTTCTCTTAGTCTTTGAAACAAAATTGTGTTCCAGGGATTTATGTTGAAATGACCTAGATACTCAAATGGTCACCACTGGATCAATGTTGGTATTTTCTGATGTCCTGTCACTGCATATACAAATTTATTACACGTGTTTGGTTTCTCATCTGTTCTCCTCAGATACACAACATGGGGACATTTTGGATTGTACACTGAAAAGAAACAAAGGTTCAGTTAGGTTTAAAAACAAATGAATAAATAAAACTCCAATTAAGGAGTCTGTATCTCATAAGAATTTGAAACGAAGGCTTTGAGTCACACAGCCTGGGTTTGAATTTTGTTTCTTCGACTTGCTAATTTTGCAAGCTTGAGCAAATCATGTACGGTTTTTGAGTCCAGGCTCATAGTCTATTATATGGTGCGTGCAATGTGTTTACACAAACCCTTATGGTTTCACTTGGTTTTACAGGCTGACACCTGTGTAGTCAGGAGAAGGAGCAGATGCACAAGTGCCCGATTCCCACAGAACACTGCAGAGAGCATGCTTGGGATGGGCCACAGCTGGGCGCACCACGGAGCTGTGGTCCAGGAAAGGATCCCCTCTCCACAAGGTGACAAGGAAATGCAGAACGTGTGCCCATGAGTTCTAGTGGGAATTGTGATGCCTCTGTATTTGCACAAGCTCCTGGTACAAGGGCTCCTCTATCAGACAAAAGGCACCGAGCAACAGACATTACAATAAGTCTGCACTTAATGTCCTTGATAGGTTATGCAACTTTAAGCAAAGCAACATATAAGGAAATCAGTTTTACCATAAGCTAATTATATAAGCAAGAGTTACGTAGCTACAGGCATCTCATCAACATTATGATTAAATGACGTTGAGCAAAACGATGTTATTTGAGGACCTGCTCTATCTGGTGCAAGGTGAAACCGATGAACAGAAGGGTTGGCAGATGCCTGACAAATTCAAATACTGATGCTGAAGTCAAGGCCGGTTTGGAAGGTTTAATTAAAATTCATAAGTGCTTAGCAGTTCCTGGAATATGGTAAAGGTTTGTGTTAATGATAAGGTGATGGTGATGGTGATGATAACTGATTATTTGAGTCAGAGTAGCTCATCTTAGATGCTATTAAAACATACTGTCCTTTACTCTGTATTAGGCACTGTGCTAATGCCAGGCAAATTTATTTAAATATCATGAAAATTTGAAAAGGGTATTTCTGTCTCCATTTTGTAGATTGAAAAATTGAGACTCAGTGAGATGTCCCATGTCTCCTGACTCAAAAAATGCCATTATGTTATAAAGTCTCATTAAAAAGAACTTTTTATAAAAACATTTATCATAGGATTTTTCTATGTTGACTTTTTGATATTTCAAAGTATTTTATGAACATTTTCTCAGTGTTTATTTGCTGCCCTATGGAGAAGAGTTGTTAAAAAAATGAAAATATGTAAATCAGAGACTGAATTTCATTTTTCCCCTTTCAAAGGCCCATTAGAAGAGCTTCTATTAAAAATCCTGCCAATGACTTATGTTGGTGAGGATTTAGAGCAACTGGAACTCAAACTGCTGGCTAGAAAACTGGCAATTTTTCATGCACATAACATACATCAACACTGAGACCCAGTAATTCCACTCCTAGGTATTTATCCAAGAAAAATGAAAACAAATGTCCAGAAAAGAACTTATACATGAATATTCATAGTCAATTTATTCATGGTTATCCAAATTTGTAAATAGCCCAAATGTTCATCAAATAGAAGAAGGGGCACACAAGCTGCAGTAAGCTCATTTGACGGCATACTACTCACAACAACGCAGATGAATCTTAAAACTAATCTTTCTAAGTGAAAGAAGTAAAATAGCACGTGCTCTCGGATTTTCATTCCCACGAAGTTCTGTCTACAGTAAGGCGCAACTATGAGGATGGTATTTAGAACAGGGACTGCCTGGGTGTTGGGGCTCGACTTGGAAGAGGCATGAAGAAGTGTTCTTGAGTGATGAAAATGCTCGTTATCCTAATAAAGGTGTAGGAGAGATGGGTATATAAATTCATCAACACCCACGGAACTGTAACAGGTAAGGTCTATACGTTAAACTGTATATAAATTAGACCTTGATAAAAAGAAAATGCAGAAGGAGCCATCATTAGATATTCACCAAACTAATATCTCACTTTATCTCTTCAGATTAAGATTATTTTTAAGGATATCCATAAGGACAAAGTTCCAGACCCAAGTGCTTTCATTACGATGGCAGAGACTGGTAATCACCCCCAGCCGAGTGTCCTGTCACCGCTTCTACTTCTTTAATTCCCAAGCTTAGCTGGGCACATAAATTGCCAGTGGAAGACTACACTCCTCAGCCTTTACTGAAGCTAGACGCGGACATATGATGAGGTTCTGCTGAATTGAGCATAAGCAATGTGTTCAGCCTCTGGGTTATGACCTTAAAAGAGCAAGTATCCTTTTGCCTCCCATTTTCTCTTCTCTACTGGCCAAAACATACTCCCAACAGATGTGATGTTGAGCTAGTTTCAAAGGAGCTTGGATTCTTTCCCCAACAGGCCACCAACACAGCCCTGGACCACCTACCAAGACGTGTAAAGGAGAAGGAAAGAAACTCTGCTCTTGTTTATGCAACTGTATCTGGGGAGCCTTTTTGTTGTAGCCTCCTAACCTATACCCTAATTAACATAACTATCCTCTGTTTAGGCAGCCTCCTGAGGACCGTGGTTCAGGAACCCACTAACGTCTGAGAAGAGGACCGCAGAAGGGGATGATGGATCCAAGGGGGTCCCTGTTGCTCACATTGAATCCTCGGCACCCACAGATGAACTTCCAAGCCCAAACGAGGCAGCACCTCTGAGAGAAACACAGTGTAGGCCATATTGTATCTCGAGCAATGCTGTGTGGCTCACAGCTTTCTCATAAACACACATTCCCAGGACAGAAGATTTATACAGCCATCAGATGGAACTTTATAGTGAACCTCTCTGCTTGTGTTTCTCTAGAGGAAAAACTATGGAGCAAGTCCAGCATCCTTCAGAGTTATTTGCCCCGACCCCCCGGAGAGAGTATTTCCCTTGTCAGTCTGACCTGACTTTCAAGGTTTCATTCCACCTCATCAGTTTACAGTTTGCTTATTTCAGCTTCATTTACTCCTGGTTTTGACACAGCAGGCTTGTTCTCTCTCTCAGTGCTTTTTAATCTGCCCACATGATATCCTCTGGGTCAGTGCTTACATCCTGACACAGATGTGCCCGCGAGACTTAATTAACCTCTTAGATATTTCCTTACACATCACACTTCCTGAAGTCAATGCACTTTTTTTCCAGCACCTTTTATCGCCAAACAAGCCTTAGGTTAAGCAGAAAGTTTTAGCATCTCCATTTTAAAGATGAGATCCTTGAGGCACAGTGAAAATACTATGTCCAAGATTACACAAAGAGTTGGTTTAGGCCTGACCGGTGTGGCTTCGTTAGTTGGATGTCATTCCACAAAGCAAAAGGTCACAGGTTCAATTTCCGGACAGGGTGCCTGCCTGGGTTCGGTCCCCCGTTGAGGTACGTGTGAGAGGCCACTGATTAATATTTTTCTCTCACATCTGTGTTTCTCTCCCAGTCTCCCTCTCTTCTGCTCTCTCTAAAAATAAATAAATAAAATCTTTTTTAAAAAGTTGGTGCAAAACAGGTCTCCTGATTACAAGTGTAATACTCTCTTTACTAAACTTTGATGTCTCTTCTTGGCACCTTGTTTAAAGTGCAGGATCAGACACAGGCAGAGCCCTCATCTCTAGACAAGGGGATGATAAGTGAGGATAAAAAGAAAAAAATCCTACAATTTAATCTTCCTTCCCTGTTTTGGAAAATGGCACCACCTTGAATCCAGCTGTCTAAGACAGAAAAATAGATTTCATCGAAGACAGTTCCATTTTAACCATTTTCCATAACAATCATCTACCAAGTTTTAGTCTTTCAACCTCTTTAATATCTCAAAAGATATGTGTCCCAGTCCCTGATTCTGTTACTGTGTAGGCCTTTATGACATCCAGCCTGGTTTAGTCAATAGCTTTAGAAATTTTATGCTTGTCTCCATTTATCTCCTCCAATCCATCCCACACCCTGCTGCCTCATGATCTTTCCACAAGACAGATCTGACTCTGACACTGCCTGCTTGAGCTACTTTAACCATTTCCCTTAATTTTCTGGATGAAATTCAGATTCTTTGTCATTGCCCTTCCAGGCCCCTCGTGTTCCAATTCCCATGCAGCACTGCCAATTCCTGTCTTCCCCTCCCCTGCATTTACCTATGATACTGCCCATACCGGGCTACTTGAGGCTCCTCCATAATGCTTCATTCTGTTTGCTGTCTCCTCACCAAGCTTTGAAAACTCAAATATATTTAGAGGCTAAGTGGGAAACACAAACGAGTAAAACAGCCTCGATGTAAGGTAACAGGGGGCAGTGGATGCTATGGCACGTGTGCATAGAAGCTTTGAAAGTCAAATTACAAACACTAGGCTGAGGCCAAACAGAACTATTCTGGAGCACGGTTCCACAGGTGGCCAGACTGTAGCCCACGGCGATGTTTTTGTACCTGCTGTTTCAAGTGCCAGCAATGTCTCTATCTCTCTTCGATTTTGTCTCACTCCAACTAAATCTTCAATATTCAACTTGATCATCACTTCCTCCCGTTACAGATCTCTTCATTTTATACCAGTCTTCTCCTAGTGTGGCCCCTTTTCACTTTGCTGACACCTCTACTATAATATGAAATCCTTAAAGGCAGAGGTCAGTGATGTCTTATTGAACCTGAACTTTCAGTGCCTAGCATATTTATTGAGTTGGTTCTCAGTAAATATTTGAGTGACTCACTGTATGAGTAAATCACTTATGTTTGGATGGGATGAATGTCCATGAAAGAATGGCCTGGACAGGACCCTGAGCTACGATCTAGAATGTCTGTGTTGAAGGGGAACGAGATTCCTTCTGTAAGACCCACCCTGTTTTCATCACGGAAGGAATGTTCTCTACAGCTCCAAGGGAATGTTTCTGTTTAAGGCTCCCATCTTCCACTTTCATTTTAAATAGCTAAATGTCAGTAATTTGGGCTTAAACAGAAATACCATTTCTTCCTGAAAACCACAACTAAGATTTTGGTTTTTGTTTTCTTTTGCAATTAATTGACTGCCACTGAATGGTATATAATAGAGAAACACCATCACAGCAGAGTTTCAGTTTGAAATAAATACCACATTATGAAAAGAAATTAAATATTAAGATCATAATCTCTTTGCCTTCAATAATTTACGTGTGTATAATGTAGCAACTTAGCAGAGATAATGGGATCATAATTGGCTTGGAAAATTAGGTTGGAGGAATAATGACATGAGATGGGCTTTGGAAGGAATGAAGGAGGCAAATTTCAGTGTCATTGGCCTAAGGAGAAAAGAGAGTCACAAGCAGAAAGAGTCCTTGTAGGAGGTGCTTTACTGAGCTCAGTAAGACATTGGGGTGGGGCAAGAAGAAATAGCTTACCGACTACCCCTAGAGGGAAGGTAGATAGGACTCACCTTTTCACTTGGGAGGTTGGGTGCTTCATGAGTAGTGGGTACCTAATAACTAGGAAATCACAGCTCTATTGACAAGCGAGGAAGCAAAAATAGAAGGAGAGATATCTAAGCATAAAGTTAGAACAGAACTCCCAAGGCGGGTCTGTGAAGGCAATAATGGGCATCAAGCTGCAGATAGAATGAGATGATTAAAGGAACGTGATTATAATCAAGCTACTTCTGTGCACGACACCAGGATCCCAACATCTGCCTGAGACTGCAAGCTCTGAAGAGACCACTGATTGAAGTTGGAAAAATGGTAAGAGTAAACCGGAGCCTCATAAATAAATAATTTTTTGTGTGTATTAAGTCACAAGTGTTCCTCAGCATAGGCCTATGGTAGGAACAGGGCCAAGACATACTCCCAAAAGCCTTTTTTCCTACTCCCCTGGCTTCAGGAGGAATGACGCCTAAGCCGACATGGGTAGAAGCGAGGTTGTGCTGCAAAGGAGCATCACCAAACCTCCTGGGAAGTGGTTTATACGAATATTTACCTGACAGGCAACAACAGTGAATTCCAACCAGCTTATTTGCCAAGCTTATTCCTCATTTATTGCAACAAATTATGAAGACAGAAGTGGCAAATGCGTGAATTCTCTGTTGCCTCTCACATTTGAGGCAGCACACGGGACCCAGCTGGCCCGTCCCTGGACTGTAGGAGGTGCACCACACAGTCCGTGAGCTTCGGGGCCGTTAAGCTGCATGACGGGCAAAGCACCGACCTTTACAATGACACGTCCAAGGGCCGGGGTCCGAGCCTTGTGGTCACTATGACATGAAAAGAACATTGGCTTTTAGCCCTGTCCCATGACTGCAGCACTTATGGTTGGAATAGACACACACCTGTGGTGTGATCGGGGGCTCGGGTCCCATGTCATTCGCCAACTTAAAACTCTTTAATGACCTTCCACTGACAATGAGATAGAATCCAAACTTTATAAAATGACATGCAGGGCCTTTCCGGGTCTGACCCCTACCTACCTGTTCAAACCGATGCATCCCACTCCCTCACATACTCCCTCCACAAAACGGAAAGGCCAGGTTTTTCCATGTCTCTTTGCCTTTGCAGGTATATTCACTTTACCTGCAATATTTCCACCCAAACAGACCTATGGGGGTCCTTATTCATCCTTTGGTGCCTGCTCTAATGTATTCTCCTCTTATGATAAGGAAACAGGTCCCTTCAACAGATCCCATTCCTTTCTTATTTGGTCACCAGCCCCTCACACATTCCTCTGTCATTGCACATAGGAGTCAACGCGGGTAATCACTTAGAACAGTACTTTGCAAACAGAATACCCCCAATTAATGTTAGGTGATACAATATTTTTTAATCACAGAATTTTGCAATTATTAGTTTACATTTGCATCTCTCTGCATTACTAGACTATAAATGCCTTGAGGGAAGGGACAGTGAGGGGTTTATCTTTGCACTCCCATCATTCTCTCTCCAGCTAAAATCTAAATAACTGCCTTTTTTTTTTATATTTCCAAGTGACGGCAGAACATTGCCACATAAAATGCCTTGATGGGAAGGACTACCCAGGTTCAAATTCTAACTCTACCATGTACTATCTTGGATTTTCTTTATAATTCTTAACTTCTTAGACTCTTAGCTTCCTCATCTTTAAAAGAGGAGAAAAAATTTATCTATACCATAACTTTTCCTTATGTTGAAATGGGACCATATTTATTACGTACCTGGTCCATAATAGGAGGCATTTATGTAAGACTCTGATCTGGTGATGAAAATAAAAGTCATTGAGATGCTGGGGATGGGACTGGATTAACACCAAGAATTTATTAGAAGAGAAAGTTCTTTCCCAAACTTTAGAGTTATGCACACACAAAAAACTGAGTCATACAATTTTTTTCAAACTACTTTGCTCCTTCACTGTGAAATAAAAAAGGATGTAATTGTGTGCTGTTGCAGTTGGCAAAAATTTTTATCCTTAATGTGAAACTTGAGAAAATTCAAAATGCAATCTAGAGATTTTAAAAATCAAATCCAGAAGTATAACGTTCACCTCCTTTAGAAAATGACTCAGTGACTAAGTACATGAGTTCAAGGGAAAAAAATTTAGGACCTTAAACTTAAAACAATAATATTTTACACTGAACCTGGTGCTGAAGGAATAGGCAGGTTTAAGTTTTTGGATAAGGCTTGTCCTCCTCTCTTCCCCTGTTCTCCCTCCCCCTCCCCACCTACTTCTCTTCTTCCCATTTTTTCATCTTTGAAGAACAATAATTACCAAACACAATAAGCATTTTAAGTATAAAACACTTAAGTTATAACAGTTTTCGTTATCCGTGTCTTTCCTTCTGGTTGAAGAACAACAGGAGGAACTAGGGCAATGAAGCAAAGAGAAAGCATGGCCTGTGGTTATTAACAGCCATGACCTGAGGGACCCAAACGGCCTCCCCAGTGCTGCACGGTGCAAAGCATGGATGTGCATTTGAAGTCTGTCTGTTTAATTAACAAACCTGGAACCGGACTCATCGAGAAAAAGAGAGAGAGGATCCAAATAAATAAAATCAGAAATGAGAGAGTAAAAGTGACAACAGACACCACAGAAGTACAAAGGATTATTTAAAAAATACTAAAAACTCTATGCCAACAAATTGTACAATCTGGAAGAAATGGATAAATTCCTGGAAACGTACATCATTCCAAGACTGAATCAAGAAGAAACAGAAAACCTGAACAGGACGATCACTACCAACAAAACTGAATCAGTAATAAAAAAAACTCCGCCAAAACAAAATGTCTTGAACTGGATAGCTTCACAGGTGAATATAACCAAACATTCAAAGAATTAATAGCTACCCTCTCAAATTATTTAAAAAATTCAGGAGGAGAGAAGACCAGCTTTACTGATTGCAAAACCAGACAAAGACTTTACGAAAAGAAAACTATAGGCCAATATTTCTGGTGAATGGAGGTGCAAAAAACCTCAAGAAAATATTAGCAAACTGAATTCAGCAATACACTAAAAAGATCATACACCATGACGAAATGGGCTTTATTCCACAGATGCAAGGCTGGCTCAATATCCACAAATCAATTGACATGATATACCACATAAAGAAAAGGAAGGATAAAAATCCTATGATTATATCAATAGATTCAGAAAAAGCATTTGATAATATCTGGCATCTATGACTGATAAAACTTTCAGCAAAGCGGGAATAGAGGGGATAAACCTCAACATGATAAAGGTCATATAGGACAAACCCACAGTCAACATCGGACTCATTAGGGGAGAACTGAAAGCATTTTTTTAAGATCACAAATAAGATAAGGATGTTCATTTTTATAACTTTTATTCAATGTAGTATTGAAAGTCCCAGCCACAGTAATCCAACAAGAAAAAGAAATAAAAGGCATCCAAATTGGAAAAGAAGAATTAAAACTATTATTATTTATAAATGTCATAATACTGTATAAAGAGAATGCTAAAGATTCCATCAAAAAAAAACTATTGAAATTGGTAAGTAAAGTAGCAGGATACAAAACAAATATTTAGAAATTGGTTGAATTTTTGTACACCAGTAATGAGCTATCAGAAAGAGAAATCAAGAAAACAATCTCATTTTAAATTGCATGAAAAAATACCTAGGAATAAATTTAATCAAAGAAGTAAAAGACCTGTGCTTAAAATATTAGAAGACACTAAAGAAAGAAATTGAATAACATATAAATAAATGGAAGCATATACCATGCTCATAGATAAGAAAAACTAACATCATTAAATTGTTCATACTACTCAAAGCCATCTATAGAATCAAGGCAATCTCTATTAAAATACAAATCACATTTTTCCCAGAACTAGGAAAAATTTCTAAAATTTTTATGGAACCACAAAAGATCCTGAATAGCTACAGCAATCTTGAGAAAGAAGAACAAAGTTGAAGATGTCCTGCTGCATGATATCAAATTATACTACAAGTCTATGGTAACCAAAACAGCATGGTAGTGGCATAAAAACTGATACATAGACCAATGGCACAGAATAGAGAACCCAGATATAAACCCATGCCTATATGGTCAATTAGTACTTGACAAAGGGGGTGAGAATATACAATGAGTGAAGATAGTTTATTCAATAAATGATGTTGGAAAAATTGAACAGATACATGCAAAAAAAGTAAAACCAGACCTCCTTTTTATACCATATACAGGAATAAAATAAAATGGAATAAAGATTTAAATTTAAGACCCCAAACCATAAAACTTCTAGAAGAAAACATAGGCAGTAAACTCTCTGACATTGCTCTTAGTAATATTTTTTCTACTGTATCTCCTTGGGCAAGGAAAACAAAAAGAAAAAAAAAAAACAAATGGGACTACATCAAACTAAAAAGATTTACCCAGCAAAGGAAACCATCAACAAAACAAAATGACAATCTACTGAATGGAAGAACATATTCACCAATAATACATCTGATAAGGGGTTAATATCCAACTTACACCAAGAAAGCAAACAATCCAGTAAAAAAAATGGACAGAGGACCTGAATAGACATTTCTTCACAGAAGAAATAAAGATGGCCAACAAACATATGAAAAGATGCTCACAATCACTTATCATCAGAGAGATGCAAATCAAAACCACAATGAGATACCATCTCACACCTGTCAGAATGGTTATCTTCAATAAATCAACAAATAAGTGTTGGTGAGGATGTGGAGAAAAGGGAACCCCCGGGCACTGTTGGTGAGATTGCACGTGTGTAGCCACTGTGAAAAACAGTGTGGCGATTCCTCAAAAAATTAAAAGTAAAACTACCTTATGACCTAGCAATTCTACTTCCGTGAATATATCCGAAGAAATCCAAAATGCTAATTAAAAAAGATACATGCAGCCCTATCCCTATGTTCAATGCAGTGTTATTTACAATAGCCAAGATAAGGGAGCAACCCAAATGCTCATTAATAGATGAGTGAATAAAGGAGATGTAGTATACAGATGCGAAGCAATAGTACTTGGCTATAAAAAAGAAAGAAATCTTACCATTTGTGACAACACAAATGTACCAAGAGGGAGTGTATTATGCTAAGTGAGAAAGATCAACACCATGTGGTTTCACTTGTGTAGAATCTAAAGAACAAAATAAGTGAACAAACAGAAACTGACTCTTAGATAGAGTGACAAACTGAGGGTTGTCAGGTGGGAGGGGTTGGGGAATGGGTGAAAAAGGTAGAGGGAGTAAGAAGTCACAAAATAGTCATGAGATGTAAAGTACAGCATAGGATATACAGGCAATAATGCTGTAATAACTGTGCATGGTGCCAGGTGAGTACTAGAGTTATCAGGCAGATAACTTCATAAAGTATTTGCCTAGTATGCTGTATACCTGAAAACAAATATAAAATTTAAATAAAAGCCTTTTTGTCTTCCCGTCTAATTTTTCTATGTGTTCTGAGGCACAGAATTCAGTCTCACATAATAACCCCTTGTCATCCACTTGGTTGTTTTGTTTCTTATAAATAATAACCCTGATGTTTACATTATCCTATCAATTAGGTTTTACTTACTTTGCATTATTTCTGTTGATGTTCACAAAAATCTCCATCAGGAAAGGGAGACTGATGTTACACCATGGACATAAAAGGAAATGAAGCTGAGAATTCAAGAATTCAAGTGACTTTGTCTAAAATGACACAATATAAGGACTTAAACTAGTACCTCCAAGCCCCAGGCTTGATCAGTTGTGCTAGCAAGTGCTGATTAGGGATGGGCAGGGCCACCAATCCATGAGTGGCTCTGAACTCCAGGTCCCCCTTATCAAGTGTTCAGAGCTGTTTCGTTGATGCAATAGCAACCTGTCTTGCTTCTGCTGCTTTTCTACTCAGCTACAAGATACCATCTGGAATGAAGTAAGTTTTCTTCTAGAGGGATTCGGAACTCCGAGACCACCTTCTACCTTCCTTCCAAATACAATCATCACTACCAGCTTTTCTTTTCTTATTTTTTAAAGATTTTATTTATTTATTTTTAGAGAGAGGGGAAGGGATAGAGAAAGAGACGGAGAGAAACATCAGTGTGAGAGAGAAACATTGATCGGTTGCTTTCCCTACATGCTCCAAGTCGGGACCGAACTCAAAACCCAGGCATGTGTCCTAAGCAGGAATTGAACTGGCGACACTTCACTCGGCAGGACAATGCCCAACCCCCTGAGCCACACCAGTCAGGACACCAGTTTTTCTGATTATGATGTGTGTTCCATCCTAAGCAAGCAAGTCTCAATTTCTCTTATGAATGAGACAAAAGAAGGAGGGGAAAGGGAAACAGGAATATAAAGCCTATTTGAAATACGGTATAGCTTGTGTCCAGGTTACTACCTTTTGCCTTTGGATGAATGAATCCTTTTGGCTGAGCTTGGGTCAGACTCCACACTAGTCCACATTTTTAGACAGAGGCAGAGGTCGGCTGGCACAAATACATCTGTTTAGGTTGACTCCTTCAGCAAGAACCGACACATACTAAAGACGGAGGCAAGTTCTGAGCTAACTGAAATATTTGTCATTGAAATCCAGGTAAAGAAGCGGTGATAATCTCTAAAGACAGGATAGCAGGGTCTGCCTGGGTATGCAGGGGACAGTGAATCTGCTCGGTATTGTTCAGGAGAGACATTTTCCCTCAGCACCCAGGGGCTAAGAAGTGTTTTCTGGCCTGAGATGTCTTTGCAAGAGTTGGGTAGGAAAACAAACAAGGTAAACATACAACAGTTAGATTTATCTGCTAAACTGTATCCTGTAACACAGCCCTATACTTTGGCCAAGAGCCTGTACCCTTAACACATATTTGATACGCTGAGATTCTATAATAAGTTACTCAAACATAAAGTCAAACTTTGCTTGTGGGATTCATTTGTTCACTCTATTCAGACAGCACTTATTAAGAACTTAGTATTTTTCAAGTCCCAGACATATAAATACCCATGAGATACAGGCTTCAGGAATCTCAAAGACTGGTGGATGGACAGTCATATAAATAATGAAATATAATACACTTGTGAACACACAACATGTAATCAGGATGCAATAGAAAAGTGGATTTCATCTAGTGGGTAGCAAAATCTTTAGAGAAAAGTTAGAAGAATCTTTGGAAGAAATTTTACTTGATTTAGTCAACAAATATTTGACACTGTTAAGCTCTAATGAGTTAAAATAATTTGGTTCCTTTATAAAGGATTATTACATTAAGCAGAGTGGTCACAGGGAGCCTCTCTGAGAAGATGTTTTTTGAGATCAAATAATATCCAGGGCCTGTTTGTTTAAACACATTTGACCAATAATAGTAATAATGGAGTGTGCAATGGTATCGCTTGTCATTTTTTTTTTTTTGTAATATCTCATGTTTGGTCCCCATGTGGGACATTTCCATAGTTCAGTATTTCCCATTTAGGGAAACTCCACTTAGAAAATGGTTTGGTTATGGTGATTGTGGGGAGAGGGGTGGGGATAGAAGAGGATATAGGTGGGGATAAATTGTGATGGAAAAAACAAAACAAATAAAAAGAAAAATATTGAGAGCATGGAATAGAATAAAGGTAAGCATAAAAATGTATATTAAAAAAATCCTATGAGTAATGAAATTGAAAGCACTTTGTACAATGTTACATAAGAATACTACTTCCAAAACTGCTAGAAACCATGTATTATTAAACATAGAAGAATAATTAAGACACAGGCTATCATACCAAATCTGAAATATCGCCAAATCAGCTTTTTGGTTGTCTGGGTTTTTCCATTTTGGTTGCTTCATCATCACCTTATCGATGCTGGGACTTCAGCTATCATTCAACTACATGGAAACAGCTTTGCAATTTCTAAAGCATAACACAATGTTGTAATCAGACATATTCAAATTTGGTATTTCAAAAGTCATTGTCTTCTCATAGAATAAATGGAATCTGATACTTCCATGAATATCTTGACAGATGGGTACATCATTTCAGAGCAGATGGCAAGATGATTAGGCTAAAGTCTAAAATCTTAAATATGAGACATATGAACAGCTCTACAAGAACTAAAGATAGTGAAAATACTTCTCTAGACAGCCTGAATTTTAAAGAGATATTTGTTTAAAACTCGAACATTCTTTTGCTCTGGGGGAAGTCAGATTTTTCTTGCCAAAAGAGCAGAGACTTGGTGTCACGCTGACCTAGGCTTGAATATAGATTCAGGAGAATCTATATTCTACTAGTAGAAACAGTAGAATCTATATTCTACTGTTTACTAATGAGTGATAAGACACTTCAGCTCAGTTTCTGCAGCTGTAAAGGCTGAGTTACTAGTACTTGCCTCATGAAACTGGAGGGAGAATTTAATGAAAATGCACATATAAAATATTCCATAGATACCTACTTCCTATAAACACTAGACTGACAACAGTATTGTTCTGCATTTATTGCTGAAGAGAAAATGGTACATTTTTAAATAAACATTATTTTGGGGTTTTTTAGATAAAAATTTTAATAAAGAGGGCTCTAAGAAACAGAAAACAACAAATAGAATAAATACATATATAAATATACCAAAATGCAGGAATACATGTGGAAGATAGTCACCTTATCTTTAGTTGACACTAAGAACAGATTTAAAGTGCTTATAAAATCATTATTTCATTTGATTCTCACAAATGTTGAGTAAAGCATCAGTAGCTCTACCTAAAAACAGTTTTAAAGCTGAAATTCACAGAAATTAACTGATTTGACCAATGCAACAAAATGCAAGTTAGACCTGACCCTGAACCTTGGCCCAGCTCCAAAGGAAAGGGACTCAGGCGGCCACCCCAGTCACAGCCTCTGCTTCCCCTCGATATTTCTGCAGTGGATGTTGGTTGCGCTGGCAGCATCCACAGCCCCTTCCATCCACCTGCAGTACCCAATGTTTGCATTGGCGGAATCATTACCCACACTTTTCAGCACCCTGAGAAGTACTGACTCCCACCGTCAGGTCCAGGAGTGCTTCATGATGGGGGTAAAACTTACTTGTACATTTAACCCCCCTGGCTACAATGATAGCTTTTTGGAATAGGCTCAGTACTCAGTCTGGGTCCAAAAAATGCAAAGTGACTTTTTCTGGGTAACCTGAGAAACAACAGATTCCTCTCTCTTCCTTGAAAGCTTCCCTGGGGAGTGTGGGGTGCCCGTGTCAGGAACTGAAGTAGTCGTTTTACAAGGACTCAGAGACTCTGGCATGAACAGAGCACTGTGAAACCTGGGGCAGGACCTGACATTGCAGAGATCAGGAAATCAGATCCTTGTTGGCAACACTGGCCCCTAGATCAGGCTTTGACTAAATTGTTCCTAATCTTTCCATTACATTTGTCAATAAATTCCCTTTGTTGTTAAAGCCAACTTGAATTGGACTTTCTTTTCTTGCAACATAAAGAGGTGTGCTAAATGCCATGGCTAAAATTTTTGCAGTGAAAAATAGATACTTTTTGGGGTAAACAATTGAATTCCTCAGGATGTTTGTCTCTAGAACACCATTTAAGTCAATTCTGAGAAGGGTTTGCATTCAAAAGTTTTACAAACAACTTTCTAATGAATGCATCTGACCATCATTCCATCAGCCTATAAGGGATTTAGAAAATACCTCTGAGCCAGTATACAGACAGAAAAATATATAACGCTTGCAACTGATCTTAAGAGTTTATACACTGGTTAGGTAAACAGGGCTAGCAAACACGATACAGTTAAACACACTAGTCTGTTTATGATCATGTTAAATGGTGTGGGGGAAATTTGAGAGTTTATAGAAATCTGAATGCCTATGTGGGTCTGGCAGTGTTAGAAATGTCTTAATGGAATAGATTAGACCAAATGACCGCTAACATTGCAACTGCAAATGTAATAAGGAAATAAATGTTGACAGAAATATCAGGGAAATTTTAAAAAGCGAACTAGCGTTTAAGATACATAGGACTTGCTGTATATCCCTAATATTAGTATCGGCTGTTTCGCTAGCCATATACTACAAGGGAAGGGGGTCTAGACTAGGACTCAAGAGACACAATGTCTTGCTGTAGTTCTAATATTTGCTGTGTTAAAAAAGTAATTTTTAAATATATATAGTTTTACAGTTAAATGCAAGATTGTTCCAAGAGGTCCCATGTACCCTGCATCCAGTCTTCCCCCAGGTATAGTTCTGTGAGATTTTATCATGTGTAGATTTGTATAACTATCAATTTCAATCAAGATACAGAATTAGTTTATTGTCACTACCTTAAAACAAAGGCTATAACAAGAGGCAAAGGACATTTCATATGTAAAAGCCAGGATGTGAAAGCAAGCATTGATAGATAATTGCATAAAAATGATGTGGTACATATATATAATGGAATATTACTCAACTATAAAAAAAAGAATAAATATCACCATTTGAAACAACTTGGATGGACCAAGAGGGTTTTATGCTAAGTGAAATAACTCAGAGAAAGATAAATACCATATAAATTTCAGTTATACGTGAAATCTAAGACACAAAAGAAACAAAAAATAAAAACAACCTCATAGACACAGAGAAAATGATTTTTGTCAAAAATGATGGTTGCCAAATGGGAGGGGTTTGGAGGGATGGGTGAAAAAGGTAAAAGGATTAAGAAGTACAAATTGGCAGTTACAAAATAGCCACAGGGATATAAAGTACAGCACAGGGAATAGAGTCAAAAATATTGTGATAAATATGTATGGTGCCAGGTGGGTACTAGATTTATCAGGGGAATCACTTCACAAGTTATATAAATGTCTAACCACTATGATTTACACCTGAAACTAATATAACATTGAATGTCAACAGCAATTGAAAAAATGAATGAACGAATGAATAAATGAATTAATAAGATACAAAACTATTTGTTACTAAGACGTCCCTCATCCTGTTCCTTACAATTACTCTCTTTCAGCATCCTCAAGCCCTAGCAACCACTAATATGTTTTCCAGGTCTAAAATGTTAAAATTAATTTTAACAGTAATTTTAAAAATATTATTTTAATGGAATCTATTTTATTTCTGTTTTGTTTTCTGTTTGTTCATTTGTTTTCTTTATTCTGCTTTCCCCTTGGTTATTTGAACATTTAGAGTTCTATTTTAATTTATCTATGTATAGTATTCTGGAATATATATATTTTCACATAACTTTTTTAGTGGTTGCTCTAGGTATTATATATACATAACTTATCACAGTTTGCTGGTGTAGACATTTTATCAGTTCAGTGAAGTATAGAAACTTTACTGCCCTTTATAACTCTTTGCACTCCCCCATTTATAAATTGTCTTAAATATTTCCTCTACAAACATCAATAACTACACCAACCAGTAGCTATTACACAATTGTCAAACATAATTAGAAGACTCAAGAGAAGAAAAATTTATTGTATTTACTCATAAATTTTTACTCTTTACAGTGTTTTTTTTTCCTTCTTGATGTTCTAGGATTTTTTTTTTAAAGATTTTATTTATTTATCTTTAGACAGAGGCTAAGGGAAGGAGAAAGAGAGGGAGAGAAACATCAATGTGCAGTTGCCTCTTGCACCCCCCACACTGGGGACCCAGCCTGCAACCCAGGCATGTGCCCTGACTAGGAATCAAACCACCGACCCTTTGGTTCACAGGTCAGTGCTCAATCCACTTAGCCACACCAGCCAGGGGTAGAATTCCTTTTTTTTTTATCATTTATTTTCTGTGTAGAAAACTCCCTTTAGCCATTCTTTTATGGTAGGACCACTGGTAGCACATTTTCATAATTTTCCTTCATCTAAAACTGTCTTGATTTTTTTTCATTTGTGAAGGATATATAGTTGGCCAAAAGTTCATTTAGTTTTTCCATAAAATAAAAGACACATTTTTCATTTTCACCAATAACATTATTGATTAGGATATTTTGAGTACAACAGCTACCTCCCACATGGTATAACGTTGTTTGTTCTCAATTAATGTCTTGATTTGATCACTACCAGTTTCAACTGGTCTACCTGACCGTGGAGCATCATCCAGAGAGAAATCTCTAGTACAAAACTCCACAAACCACTTTTGACATGTGTGATCACTCACAGCACCTTCTCCTTAACTGCATAAGTCTGTTTTTGCATTTCAACTGCGTTTTTACCTTTCTTGAAATAATAAAGCATAATATGTTGAAAATGTTGCGTATTTTCTTCCATCTTCAATATTAAAATGGCTACACAAAAATTCACCAACTTTGATAATTTGTTTTAAATGCACGCTGATATGACAGCTGTCACAATACAATGAAATACAATTGCTTTGAATGAAGTTAAAGATAACTAAGTGCTAGTAGAGCCATCTTAATAAAAAAAAAAAAAGAACTTTTTGACCAACCATATATATATATATACATATATATATATTTGGAACACTGTTATTTTTAAACTATTTTATTGTACTTTTTCCATTAGTATCTATCCCTCTTCTACACCTCTCCCCTCTGCAATCACCACACTGTTGTCCATGGCCATGAATCCTTTTTCCTTTTTGTTTGATCCCTCCACCCTGCCCCACCACTGGAGCTGTCAGCCTGCTCTCCATCTATGAGTCTGTCTCTATTTTGCTCCTTAGTTCAGTTTGTTCATTAGATTCCACATATGAGTGGAATCATATGGTATTTGTCTTTCTCTGGCCGGCTTATATTTTTGCTGGATAGTTCTTTACTTTCAGCGCTGGAAACCATGTGCCATGTCACTGATACTTTCCTCTGCTCTCTCTCTTCTGCTGTTGAGTTATCTACTGTTTTCTATTTTAGTCAATTATATTTTTCAGTTCTAAAATTCCCATTTGGTTATATTCTTTATCTCTTCCATTACTTTTCTGAAAATTTCTATTTTGTACACTTGTTTCAAATGTATACATAATTGTTCCCTGAAGAATTTTTTTAACGGCTGCTTTAAAATTCTGCTTTTAATAATTCTCCTTTTTAAAATCCTTACTTGAAGGCATTTTTTTTTTTCATTGCTTTTAGAGAGAGAGATACACAGGTATAAGAGAGAAACATTGATGGTTGCCTTCCTTATGTGACTCAACCAGGGATCAAACCCACAACCTAGGTGTGTGCCCTGAGTGGGACCTTACGATGTGTGGGATGATGCTCCAACCAAGCCATGCTGGCTGGGGGCATCCTGGTAGATAATTCTAACATCTATGTTACCTCAGCCTTAGTGTCTATTAGTGTCTCTTCTCATTCATGTTGATATTTTTCAGGTTCTCTGTATGGTAAGTAATTTCATACTGAAACCTAAACATTTTAGGTACTATATTATGAGACTCTAGATTATATTCCAGTCTTGTTTCAGTAGGCTTCTTTTGACACTGCGCCAGCAGGGAAGGGTTCTCTGCCTCATTACTACCAGACTGAGGTGGTAGTTCAGGTTGCCCACTTGGTTTCTGTTGATATGCCCGGAAGGAGGAGGCACCCCAGTACCATTGGGCATGGATGGGCATTCGGGCTCTCCACCAGAACTCTGCTGATGCTATTATGGCTGGGAGGAGTAGTGGCACCTTGTCATTGTTCTTCACATGGCCTCATAACTGCTGGGGTACAGTCTTGACTTATCAGTAGGCCTCCTCTGATATCACTCCAGTGGGGAGGGGAAAGAGTCCCTCATTACTGTCACGTGGGCATGGAAGTCCAGACCCCTACATGGTCATCACTGACCATGGAGCAGGGAGCCTCATTATCACCCAGCAGGGACAAAAGAGCCAGCTTCCCAGTAGGCCTTCACCGGCACCACCTGTCCAGTGGGGCTGGGGTACAACAGTACAGCCTGTTGGTAATGGAAGTTTAACCTTTGCATTTGGTCTTTGCTAGCTAGGGTTAGAGGTGGGACCTCAGTTTTCTCTGTGGTGTTTGGCCACAGAAATATGGTTATTATCTAAAATTTTCTGTCTTGCTAGGCTGCTCCTTTCCTAGTTCTGTGGTGAGAGAGAGTAGGTTTTTCTTGAGGAACTTTTATTCCACACTTATTGATGTTCCTGAATTGTTGATTTCTCTAGCACTCAGTTTGGGATACATGAGGCAAAAAGAAAACCCAAGGAATGCACCACCATGGTGTTCCCTGGATTTGCCAAACCCTAGACTTCTCTGCCTTCTATCTTTCAAAGTCTCAGTGTGCAGCCTTAGTATTCTCACAGACTAGCCCAGTGTTCTAGGAACACAGAAGAAGCTATGAAGCCTTTTATGACCTGACTTTGGAAATTAGGTCATAGCCCCAAATTCCACTCTTGGTCATAAGCACACACAGATTCAAGATCAGGGACAAAGACGTCACATCTCAATGAAGAGTGTGTCAAAGAATTTGCAGACGTGTTTACAGCTACCACCACCACGCATTATATTTATTTAATCTTCTTTATTATTAAGACATACCTCCTGTGTTACACTGCTTTGAACATTAAAGGGGTTTATTCATGTATTTCACACAAACAGTTTGAGATAAATGAAGAAAAAACTAGGAAGCTTCCATTTTAGTATAATTTTTACTTTATGAATGAATGGTAGAGCTGGGATTCAAATGTTGGTTTTCTGACTTTAGTAATGACTTGTTGCACTACGTTACCCTGCTATACCTAATAATAAGCAATCACCAGCTCCAGTTAAATATACCCAATTTCATAAAACAACACATTGTGCAGCTGAACTAATCCTATGCTGTTTTCACCATGTAATGCTATCAAGATGTTGATATGACCCAAGAATTATGCAGCAGTTTGACCACATGAGACACAAGCAAACAAGCCTATATTAAAATAAGCCCGATAACTGTGCAAAGTTAAAGCCAGGCCCAGAAACAGGAGGAGGAGAAGAGGGTTGCCTAAGCCAAACAAATGAAAGTACAACGAACAAATTTATGTTACGGTTATTATTTTTCCAAAAATTATTTAGTCACAGGAACAGGTCAATGTTCTAAAAATTCAAGAACCAGCAGCACTTTCAAGTGTTAAGGAAGACAATCAACTAATATTCAGGGAAATTTAATAAAGACCTATAAAATGCTTATTTGACAGACATTATTAAGATGATTAGAGTTCCAAATTCCAACCTCAACACAAATTCCCGTGCCCAATTTCTTTTATAATAACTATTACTATTGTTATTATTATTATTTTAGAGAGAGAGGGAGGGAAACATCGATGTGTAAGAGAAACATCAATCCTCTCATGTCCCTAATCGAGGACCCGGTCCAACTGAACCACACCAGCCAGGGCCAATTTCTTTCATAATTCTTTGTAAAGGATAACTTTAGATGATAATCCTTTCAACAGCCTTACCATGACTCCCTCTGTGCAACTTAGCTTCCCTATCGTCATCCCTTTTTCTCGAGAAAATCCAAATGCAGAAAAATGCATGTAAAAACAGTGAACTGAAACCAGAAAGATGTTTGAAAAATTTTTATACTATGTGTTAGACCCATCTAGAAAACGATTTATGGTTCCTTATTGCCCATGGTTCAAGTTCTAGTCCTTCTATGAAACCTCTTTCAAAAACCTGTCCTCAATGTACCTGCCCACTGAAACTGTCTGCTTTCAACTACCCCTCACTCCTGACTCTGAGGTCATCCACTGCTCCCTTAGCCCCCAGGTGCCTGACGCCACCATGCCACTCTATGTCTGTGCTATTTATCTTTGAACCTTTTCTCCTACTTCATAGTTTCTTTCCACTTTCCCTTATGGCACTTATTAACTATCCTTTCTTCCTTCTCAAGAGTAACATCCTCTGAGAATTTTTCCCAACTCTTTAAACACATCTTAATCCATTATACTTCCATCGAAGCTGGTACGTTATTCTGTTTCAGTACTAGCGACTTAATTATCCAAATATTCATAGTTACAAATGCCTGGCAGGCATGGGACAAAGTATGGAATATATATAGATAAGAGAAAGTCCCTGCTAGTGAGTAGCACACCTTCCACTTGAAAAAGAAAAAAATATAACCAGAAAATTTCAATATTATGTGGCTAAATGCTAACAAATCATTATGCATGGTAAGCCATGATAACACAAAAGATAAGTGCTTAACATAAGTCAGAAGGGCTTCTAGAGATGCAACACCTTGGGAGGGTTTTGAAGGACAAGTATCATAATTATTTGTCTACATGATTGTATTTCCTAGGTGAGTAGAAACCTTTATTCTAGTCCCATTTCTTATCTTCATAACCCTGAATGATGCCCAGCTAAGTCTAAAACAAAATAAGGTATCAATATATGTTAACTAATTGAATGAATGGTTAACATAATGAATAGATTTCTTCTTAGGCACACTGCCTGGTGGATGCTAGAGGGCCAAAATGATCATTGTTTATTTTCTCTGACTAGCTCACCTCACTAACAAATGAGGACATAATAAATCAAGACAAGAAAAAAAGAAGTTAATCAAATTAAAGCCAAGTTGTATAGTTTAGTATCAGCCTATCCCCCATGCTTTTGTTCTGGAGGGACAACCTATATACCAACCCGTACTGTAATATGGGAGAAGCTTTTGGATGAAGGGAATTTATCTGACAACATCACACAGAGGAAGTTTTAAGGCAGTAAAAGGCTATAAAAGGAAGCCTTCAAGTCAAACTTTGGCTCTGATATTTGTTTCCTGTGTGATCTTATCTCATCTCTGAACCACAATTACTTCAGCTGTAAAATACGGACAGTGATAACTTCCTCCAGGTTTATGATATTTTTAAAAACACCTATCTCAACAGCTAGTACACTGTAGATACTCAATACATTTTTATTAATACGTTAGTCAGTATTTCTTTATAATCCTGAGCAATTCTTGACTCATACTTGATATTAGAGAAAGTCATGTAGAGGTTTACATGCAAACACAATCACTCTTTTTTTGACACCAGCAGACAAAGGCTTTAAAGGAGAAGGGTGTGCTCTAATCCCATCAATCTGGGCCACCAAAAAGAGTGGTCCCAGTTTTGTGCAAGAGCATTGACCTGGGAAGGGCTGGAATGAAACCTGCATTCTGCTTATCCAGTTTTCAGGTTGCTTCCACTCAAGGTAAGTACATCGTACGAAGTCCTCCCGTGGGCTAGCTCAGTCCTATCTTTTATTATATCAGGTAAGGCACTGATGGTAGGCTGTGATAAAATAAGATTACAAATCTCTTGTTGATCTGAAGCATATTCTATAAGAAAGTCCCTTCTATTTTTCAAACAGAAAGCAAATAGAATTTCTGGACAGAGACAATTCCCACAGTATTTAAAATCATTACATAGCCTCATCTCTTACTGCACTCTACATCATTGAGGTGAGATTTCAGTTCTTAGTATAATTTACATAAGTATGATAACTTATATAAGTTACAGAGTTGTAAGAAAAAGAAGAAAATGGTTCATTATTTGGTCAATTCCAGAAGGTCTTCAGATTCAAAAGGGGGATTTGACCAACCATATCCCAGAAGAGCAGAACACATCAGAATTTTCCTTAATAGCCAAGGAAGAGGATGGAAATATGTACAAATTTATAGTGTTACCTCCTATTACACAATTGTTTGCTTTAGGATCTTCACCCTCATCACTTGCTTTCATCAGTCAGCAAAGACCAGTCTCCATTAAAAGCTACTGGGGTAGGAGTAAGGGCAGGAAGAGTCTTCAACTAGGCATTTAGAGACAAGAAAAAACATGGAGTCTTTCATATTTTAGACTGTTTTACAGGTAAAATTGTTTGTAATCATCAAAAGAACCCTCAGGCAGGTATTTTATCTCCATTTACGGACAATAAGCTGAAGTTCAGAAAGGTTTACATAGCCGACAGGGGCCGAGCTACAGTCCGAACCGGCATCTCCTGAAGCCAGTTTCCACCGTCTTTCCTCTTTGTTATAGCTCCTCGGTCTGAATAGCTCTGACCTGGAGTGTATCCTCAAGCTTTGCTTCAGCTAAACCAGCACCATCAGAGGATTCTAAAAGCCCTAAATTGAAAATATCTCTCCAGAGCCCAAGGACATGTTCAGATAAGGAGAAGAGAATGAGCCAAATGACCAGTATTGTTTATTAGCACAATCTCCATTCCTTTATCTTATTACAGTGGCTGATGTGAAACAGCTGCCAATCCTGCCAAACCCAGCGCAGCTCATTTTCCCCCTGCACAGACGAACTTCCTCTCCTGTAATTCAGCTCCTTTAATGCCTTGCAGCTGGAGAAGAGTGAGGCGTCAACTCTCAGCAGGGAGGACAAAGTAAGGCAGCTGGATTGGCTCAGGGAGGAGGGGATCTTTGTGGAGCCCTCCAGAAAGCAGCCATTTCTCTCCCCTGGCATTGCCACCCTGGTCTCAATAGTTTATTAGTCTCATGAAGCAGAATACATAATGTGATTTCCCTCCATTTCCCTCCAGATAACTGCCTGGGGTCCCATTCCTAGCCCTTTCAGCATCAGCATTCAGTGTTCATCACACTTACCTGTCCAAACACCATGTGACTTCTCTGGACTGACTAATTTTATTTTAACAATTCAACAACACTTATTTTAAAGAAAAATTAAACAATTTTTTAATGTGTCTGACCTCTTGCAAGGTTTTGGAAGTCCCAGGGGAAGAGAAACCACTCACAGAGAAAAAGGAACATTAATTCATTCATTAGGAAGTCATTTATTTGCAAATATTTGGAAGTGATTAAGAGAATGGGCTTTGGCAACACACTGATAGTGCTCTAATCCTGGCTTCTGGACTTAATAGTTATTGGACAAGTTATGTGATATCACTACATAAAATAGACATATTACTAATTCATTAATCATGCCTGCTGCATTGTCAAAATCAATTGGAAAAATGTGTATAAAACACTCAGCATGGCACCTCTCCTAGAATAAGTCACCAGTGATAGCTCACAGTTGTGTTGATGTATGGTACTCTGGCCCTGAATTTATTTTTTAGGAGCCAGAGGTGAGTAAGACCTCATCTCTGACTTCAAGGGTGATGAATAATTACAAAATAGGGTAGATATGAAATTGTAACATAGGAAGTGTTGAGCTACAGACACAGGAATGACCCAAAGAAGGAAGGACTAGATTTAGTCTAGGGGATGCCCTTCCCTGAACTCCTTCAGGATCTTGTCCTTATCTTATTGCTACACAGTCACTCTCTAATAAAACAGCGTATCTGCCTACCCCGGGAAACAGAGCTTCCTGAGGCAAAAGTCTGTCTTCTCCAATTCTGTCTTTTTCTGAATGCTCATGATCTAACCACAGCTTCCGTAGAAGTTTCTCGGTAAATATCGACAAGACTATTAAGGGTGGGAGGTGGTATGTAAAACACATTCTGGGGACAATAAGGAGACCATTCAGGTTTCATTAGGTTTATGCAGAAAAAAAAACAGAAGGGCTTCCTTGCTGTGGGAGGCCTAATGTGCTAGAATAAGAAATTTTATTTTATTGTCCAGCCATTGAAAGGCTTGGAAACAACAGAAACAACAAAAGCAGTGTTTAAATATTAGTTTGAATACTGTGCTGAAGATAGGATGGAAAAACATGAGAAGATAGACTAATTGATATATTAGGCTAACAGCCCAGAAATGAGGGGTGATAAGGGTCCCAGCTAAAGTGACACGAATAGAAAAGGAAATTAAGGAATGATTTTGAAATTCACCTGTTTTTGTCCTTTCTGGTAAAAACTGGGGTTAGAAACCCCGTGGATGCCAGTGACAGAGGTGGTTCCTAACAGAAAATGGAGGCTGACAACAAAGGCCAGATGTTGAGAAATATCCCTCATTCCTGGAAACAGCTCTGCTTCCATCTACCTTCTCATTTATCCATTCACTTTTTCATCCATCTGTCCTTCTAACACACATTTCTCGAGTGCCTCCCCCTGGTCAAGCGCTGTTCTGCTTTCTAAATATTCCATAATGATAGGCAGTTTGCTGCTCCCTATGAGTCACACAACTGCAGTAGCAACTGTACAAAGTACACAATGATCTTAAGTGTTTTTTTATTACATTGATTGGTTCCGTTTTTTTCTTGGGGACGGCAGTAAATTGCTCCTTTAAATTTAGCTTTGAGACACTATAATTTCAATTCTAAGTGCAGAAATTGAACTGCTTTCAAGGGTAGCAAACTCATGGCGGTATCCCGGTGCTAAAATCCAATGACAAGCTAAAATACAATGAACCATTACATGGCCTATGGGAACTCTACGTATATCCATGCTGAGAAGAGCAACATGCGCTGTGAGCACTCCACCCAAGCATACTCCCTATGCGTCCTTTCTCTTTATGACACAGAGATGAGAATGCACGCTTATTGTCTGACTGACAGGGTTGGTGGAAGGATCATAAGAGATAATGTCGGCAAATGTGCCGTGTAAAATATACTAATATAAAGGAGTGTTATTTTTGTCATCGTAGGGTTAGAGGACTATTTGTCAAGAATAGTCCCCGAGTCTCTTGTTCCATGGTATTCAGCTGGAAAAGTCAAACAATATAAATCCAGGAAACAAATCGACAGGTTAATTCTGTTGCTATCTAGCTCAGTGGTTCCAAACTAAATGTTTAACCTTTTGGTTTTCTCATCCTTAAAACAGAGGTGACCACAATGCATGTCCTAGAATATTGTTGTAAGCCTTATATTTCCCCAACTACTCCCCAAATCTATCAGCCTGTAAACTACCATATTTCAGGTTTCAGCAGAGTTTCCCTTCTACTTCTTATCATTTTTTGTAGCTCCATCCCCAACCTGGGTTTCTAACTATTCTTCTTTTCTGGTCTCAGTACATTTCTGTCACATTTCTACCAGGCACTTTGATTTTGTCTTCTTCTATAGTTTGGGCCCTTGTTAGATATACAGTTGACCTTGTGGCTCTAGACACTAGCATAATGCCCACATGAAGCAAATATTTAACAAATGAATGAATAAAACATACACAAGATGCTGCTTTATACTCTACAGGAGAGTTAGCAGTAATAATTCTGAATCTCATTTGTGTGTCACAGTGTATAAGTGAATTCATGGCAGAACGAAACTGGGTATAATAGTTTTAACTGGGAAGAACAAGGATTGTTACAATTTCTGTAACTCAGTGTTTCTTAGCCTGGGCCCTTCAGAAGAGTTTTGGTTGTCAGAACTGGGGGAGGTGCTGTTGGTGCCAGGTGGGTAGGGGCCAGGGATGCTGCTGCAAACAGCCTACGAGGCACAGGACAGTAACCTTGACAAAGAGCCCCGAGTGGTAGAAGTGCCAAAATTGAGAAACCTTACTCTATTATTCTTTCCTCAGTTACAGTATGGGATGGCTTTCAGGCTCTGTTGATGATTTGACATTCCAGGAGCCTGTTTGGTGTGTATCAGTCTTGAAATTCACAAAAGGAACTGTTTGTTCTATAGACAGCTACTTGCATAAAACAGACTGAGATTCTCTTAGGACAGTGACGGTACTAACAAGAGCACCGCAAACAAACCTGTAAGTCAGGTTTCCGTCTCAGCCGACAGTGGCCTGGGTGGCGTTTGACTGCGGCAGCAGGCTCTGTCCAGAAATCTGGGAGAGAAGCTAGATTTTCTTCCCTCCAGGCTGAAGAGGGTTAACAACGGTCCCCAGACCATTTTCTCAATGAATATGGCACTCTAACCATGGGCATAATCCTGATTTCCAAGGAAAAATATTTATAGTGTTAGATAGTTTGACAGTTCTTCTGTTCTTAATTTTTTCAAAACGAGTTTCGTTTTCCTCTTAAGGCTAAAAACCTTACTATGACCCCACCCCCACTGCCTTACCTCACGTCATTTGCCCTCACTCGCCATTTCTGCATTGCCACCGCTGAGGTCCTAGCTTAATTCCTTGAGCATCCTGCATCTTGGCCCACTCCTCTGTCAGGGGCATCTAAAGGTTGCTAGTTATTCCTACTCGTCCCTCAGAGCTCAGCTCAAATGTCACTTCCTAGAAATTACCCACTGTTGCCCCATAAGAGGTCAGTCCCAAAATTAGACCCCCATCATGTACCTCAGCCATTATCCCAAATACTTTTCGTAGCTGTCATTAGATAAATTCTCTGGTGTCAGCCCTAAAGCAGAAACCATTTCTTGCCTCTGCAAGTAAGCTTTACTTGTAGGTGGGACACAGTGAAAATTAGTTAAATTAATTAGAAAGAATAACTTTTTAGATACAAAGTATCCAAGCAATTAACAAAAAGAACACACAAAGACACTCACTATAAGTGAAAAAATTTAGTTTTGAGTTAAGAACTATGACCATAACTGGTTTTCTCCTATAGCTAGTTATACTAGGGGAGACAATTATTTTTGCAATCAGAAAACAAAAGTCAACTGCTAGGAATATTAAGAAATGTGTGGGAAGGTTTGTGAAAATACTAAAGATAATCTATTGAGAGATACAAAAGATTTTGTAAATGAAGAAACTAAATAGTTCAAAAGTTCCCCCTAAATCAATTTATAGATCAGTGTTTTAACACACTAAAATCAGCTGGACTGCTTCATGGCTAAAAATACTAATGAGAATTTTGAAAATAGTGAGATCAGAATTGATCTAGTAAATATTAAACTTATATTGATTTTTTTTCTATATGGCACTAGGATAGAAAGCAAAGAATGGAACATGAGAATAGAACAGATAATCTAAAAATAGATCCAAGTATCTATAAAAATTAGGCAAATAATGAATAAATCATGCAAACCAATGAGAAGAGGTGGATTAATTGACAAAAGGGAGTATTTGCGGGGGAAATAATCAAGCTAACTTCTTCCCATACCTCAAAATAAATTCTAGTGCATTAAAGAGTTAAACATTAAAAAAAATGGACAAGTAAAATTAAAAACAAACCATGAAGAAAATAAAACAAGATATAAATTAATACTTTATAGTTTTTCTATGGCTCTAGACTTTCTGAGCATAAAAGCTCTGGGTAGAAATCACAAAGAAATAGATTAGTGTGTTTATTACATGATACTGGCTACGGAGTCCTTAGTAAGTCCCAGGTACCATTCTGCATGCTTCACATAGGCATTAATTTGATGAAAATTCAACACTCACCATAGCGGGGTGCAGCTAAGAGGCCCATTTCATAGAGGAGAAAAGTAAGGTAGAGAGATGTTAAAGCTCACACAACACAGAGATGGCAGAGCCAAGGTCCAAGCCCTGGGAATCAGATGCCACAGCGTCTGTTCTTTGTCACTGTGCTCTTTGCTACAGGAACACATAAAATGGTACATCTAAAATAAAATAAAACCTATAAAGTAAAAATAAAATACCATAAAGTAAAAAATTAAAAAAAAATCTCACTAAGTAAAAGGCAAATAACAAATTAGGAGAAATATTTTCCACATTTAGTACCATCATATACATCCTCTACATTCACCCCTCCTTTCCCCTACCAGTCCTATTTCAGTGGTCATTTTGTAAAGGGTGCATACACGTGTGTGTAAATATTGTGTGTGGGTGTGCATGAAGAGGTTTCATAAATCGATGAAAAGGACACCACTCGAATAGGAAAAAATGAGCAATAATATGATAGACGCTTCAGGAAGAAAGAAATGGACATAGACAAAAATATATATATTTAACTTAACTAGTGAGCAAATAATAGCTAAATAAAACCATCAACATATAATTTTCCATCAAATCAAAACATATTTACTGGCATATTAGTGTAAGTTTTCTGGAAGCAAAAATTAGTTTAGAAATATCAAGAGCATTTAAAAAATTCAAAATTAAAGAAAATTAAGATTTTTATTTTTTAAAAAAGGTTTTATTTATTTATTTTTAGAAAGAGGGGAGAGGAGGAAGAGAGAGGGAGAGAAACAAAGATGTGTGAGAGAAACATCAATCGGTCGCCTCTCACACACCCTCAGCTGGGGACCTGGACTATAACCCAGGTGTGTGCCCTGACTGGGAATTGAACCAGCAACCTATTGGTTCACAGGCTGGTGCTCGACCCACTGAGCCACACCAGTCAGGGCAAAGATTTTATTTTTAAGATATTTATTTATTTATTTTTAGAGAAAGGAGGGAGAGAAACATCAATGTGTGATAGATACATTGATAGGTTGCCTCTCACATGCCCCACACTGTGGACCTGGCCTGCAACCCGGGCATGTGTCCTGACTGGGAATCGAACTGGCAACCTTTTGGTTCACAGGCCAGTGCTCCATCCACTAAGCCACACCAGGCAGCACTAAAATATTTTTAAATTTATGAATTCTACTCGTCCAGTAGAAATGGTCTGAGAGAGATATAAGAGTAAATTCATGGAAACAATACAAATGGAAGCAAATTGTTCAGAATAAACTAAGTGTACAGAACAATCATATTTTCATGAAATATTTAAAAATCTGGGAAAATGTCCCTGATAGAAAATCTACTGAAATATAACAGTAGTTATCCTATATGGGCCAGATAGATGTTTTAAGGAGGCCTAATAACAGACAAAATAAACCTCCAATTGTTGCCTCTTCCAGGCTATGCCTAAAGCCTTCAACACAAGAGAATTCTGAAAGGCTGACAAAGTGAGGGTGGGCTTCCCTTAGTGCCTTTCAGTCTCAGCTCCTTGGTTAGAATTCCACCTTAAAGATTTGGAAACATCAGAAGAAAGCCTTTCCCTTTTCAGCTCCCCCATTTCCTCCTCCCTCCCCTCCCCTGTTTTATACCGAGTTCCACCCCTGGTCTTGGATCTCTTTGCAAACAGCTTCCTGAGCATCATTGTCCTAAGATGGAAAATAAAAGGAAAGGAATGCTCAAAATTTTTACCAGGGCTTTGTTGCTAAGCAACCATTTCCTTTGTCTCTAACTACATGAAATATGACATTGTTTGGAAAGCGTTTTCAGTTTTCAGGTCGCACCTTAATACAAAGGGCAAGGAGGGGGTGGGAGCAGGGAGGAGGTGGTAGAATAGAAACCTTTAGATTGAACAATGTAAAGATATAATATGATGGGAAGAAACATCAAAAGAACCCACCACAGAAGTTTCAACCCACCACCACCACATGGTGCTGAGGACTTCAATATGGAACATTTCTTATACCGACACTTTTTTCTCTTTTTTTTTTGAGAACAAATATATGGTTATAAGCATATTTTTATTTTCATTATGATCTGCATATTTCTTTTCTATAGGAAAACCTAAATGTACTGTTGATATCTTTTCATAGTCACATAATAAGAAAGCAGACAAAGAAATGTTTTGATTGGACTTGTACACAAGATACCACCGGCTCAAATTTGTCAAGTTGTCCATATTCACAGGACTGGCGGGTCTCAATTACGTACCTGCCCTCTGCATTCTAATTGGCCCTGTGGACAGCTTTTAATAAGAACAGGCACTGGTGTCTGTTGGCCAGAACAAGCTCACAATTCACTTTCCACTGTGTTCTCAAGGATAAGTACCATTTTCATTTGGTTGATGGCTAGGATCCCACCTGAGCAGCTTTTACTAAGACATGAGGCCTTAGCAGGGTGTGACATAGGGAAACTTTTTCTTCAGCTTCCTGGCTGAGCTGCCTGGGGAAAGCTTTTGTCCCCATGGGGATCCCATGCAATCCAAGATTTGGGTATGGGTAGGGAGAATAGGGTAGAGAAGGCCTTTCAGCTTGCTGCGATTCTAAGGCCTGGCCGTCTCTAGCCGAGGAAAGAGCTCTGTTAGTGTCCAGATCACTCACCAGAAAATGCATTCGGTTTAGGGATCAAGGACCTAGTCATCAGTGAAGTTTTGTCTGTCAGAAGGGCTTTTATCTGTGCTTGTATTTCCATTCAGGAATTACGTAGAGAGGGATGGCTGGTTGAGGTCAGGATGTGAAAGTTCTTTGGCTAAGCACATATTAATCTCATCATGATTTCCAACATCGATGCCTAACTGAAAAATAAACTTGATGAGAATCCACAGACCATTTCGGATATCCAAAATGGTCTTTGGATTCTCTTATACTGAGAAAACATATACTGAGAGTTTCAATAATAATAATAATAATAATAAGCAATCATGTACCTAATATTCAGACTAAGAAACAGAAAATTCCAAGAACCTGACGAGTTTCCATATGTCTCTTATGCCCTTTTCTTAACATTCCCCCATATCCCCTTTCCCTCAAGATATAACCATTATTCTGACTTCTATTTTAGTTATCCTGTCGCATTTTTGGTAACTATTTTAAATACAATTTCAAACTTATTGAAAAATTGCAAGAATGGTACAAGGAAATCCTGTATACACTTTGCCCAGGTTTACCATTTGTTTATGTTTTGCATATTTGCTTTATCATTATATATATATATATATATATATATATATATATATATATATATGATACACACGTATTTTTCTTCTCTGAACAATTTGAGAATAAGTTGGAGGCATTTTTCTCATTTACCCCTCAATGTAGCTATTTTCTAAGAACAAGATCACTGTGTATTTCCTAAGAACAAAGACACACTGTCTTACATAGTCACAATATAGTTATCCAGAATTGAGAAATTTAATACTGCCATAATGTTTCTAATTCACAATGTATTTTTATTTCTTAATAGTTTATACTTTATTATATTTTTTCCATTATTATTTATCCCCCTTATACCGTCTTTCACCTCCACCCACCTCCATCGCAATCACCATAGCTGCCATCCTGCTCTCTGTCTATGAGTCTATTTTGCTTGAGTTCAGTTCGTTGACTAGATTCCACATATGAGTGAAATCATATTGTGCTTATCTTTCTCTGACTGGCTTATTTCACCTAGCATAACGTTTTCCAGGTCCACCCATGCTGTCGCAAAGGGCAATGGTTTAAGTACAATCTATTTTTAAATTTTATCAACTGTCCCAGTAATATCCTACAAGCATTTACCCCAGTCCAGTATCCAATCCAGGATCACACGTTTCATTTGTTTGTCATATTTCTTGAGTAGTCTCCTTTATATAATCATGTCTCAACTCTTTTTTATCTTTCTTGACCTTGAGAGTTTTCAAGACAGCAGAACAATTGTTTGGTAGAATATCTCTGAATGTGGGTTTATCTTACCTTTCCTCATGATTCAAATTATGTATTTTTGTGAGGATATTAGAAAAGTGAGGTTATGTCCCTTATAGGGTGCACACAATGGCAGTTTGTCCTAGTACTGGTGATACTAAATAAATGTTATCACTTGATGTCGGTAATTTCTTCCAGGTTTCTCCAGTATAAGTGTTTCATTTTCCTTTTAGAACTAATAGGTCTTTTGTGAGGAAATAATTTGAGACTACATAAATACCTTAATACCCATTAAACATTTATCTTCTACGTTTAGATCTCTAGCAATTTATCTGTCTATGTTGTAATTCTGCTGAAAGTGTTCCCTTTTCTCACATTTATTTATTTATTCATGTTTTATATTGATATAAACTCATGAATTTTTATTTTATTCAATGAGTTAAAATATATTATTATTTTACTTATTTTGATGCCTAAATGATCCCAGATCTAGTCAGTGGAGCTGCTTCAACTTGTCTCTGGTGCCCCTTTATAATGTCCTCATTATTCTTTGAATAATTCCTTACTTTTTGGGAAAATAAGATGTTCCAGGATCAACTCATAATTCCCTGCCTCAGTCCTGGAGCCACCCATTTCTCTGAGGAGTCTGTTTCCTTTTATTAGAAAGTGATAATGCCCTTGCCAGATGGTTCAGTTGGCTGGCGCATCGTCCTGTGTACCAAAGGGTTGTGGGTTTGATTCCAGTTGGGACACATACCTAGGCTGATTGTTCAGTTCCCTAGTTGGGATGCATACAGAAGGCAACAGATCAATGTTTTTCTCACATGCTGATGTTTCTCTCCCTTTCTCTCCCTCTTTCTTTTTCTCTCTCTCTTTACCTCCCTCCCTCCCTCCCTGCCTCCCTCTCCTTCTCCTCTCTAAAAACAATAAACATTATCCTCAGGTGAGGATTAAAAAAATGATATTTAGAAATCAAGATCTTGGCTCAAGGGGTGCTCATTGCTGCTGATGTGCCATGGCTTTTGGACCATCTCAATGGATGTATCCAAGGAATATATGTATATTTAAATACATTCACACACTTACACACAGAAGAATAACTATGAGTGCGGAATCTGGTTCCCATTTCCTCAACACATAAGCTTTTCTTAAGCTTAGGATACACAAAAAAGTAGTTTCAGAATTGCTGTCTCATACCACAGTGAAAAGCAAACCTATTAAAATTAAATGTGATTTACATTATTTACCTAGATAAAATTAACATTCAATGAACACAAAAATTCTGAGATACAAAATTTCATGAGTTTCGACAAATGCATATGGCTGTGTGATTCACATGTCTATTGACAACATGAAATACTCCCATAAATTCATAAAATTTCCTCATGTCTTTCCTAGACACTCAAACACCCCTACCCTTCCAAAGTGTTCTGAAATTTTTCAGCTCTAGATTAGTTTAGCCTATTCTAGAAGTTTAACGGAGATAATTGACTATGAGTCTTCCAGTTCTTGAACATGGTATGTCTTGCTTTTATTTAGGTCACTTAATTTCTCTTAGCAATGTTTAGTACTTCTCTAATTATATGTATTCAACATATTTTCTTAAGTATAAATACCTAAGTATTTTATGCTCCTCTTTTGAAGTTACTATATTCTTTTCCAACCTTTTGCTGTTAGTATCCAAAACAACAATTTATTTTTGTACATTGACCTTATATCCTGCAAACTTGATGAATTCACTTATTAGTTTTATTAGTTGCTTTGCAGTTTCCTTAGTACTTTCTGTCTGTAGAGACAATTATGTTTTCTGCAATAAGAGACAGTTGTGTCTCTTTTGTCCAAACGTAATGACTTTTATTAGCTTTTTGTGCCTCGCTGCCTGGTTAGAACGCCCAGTATAGTATTAAAGTGTGAGAGCAGGCAACCTTGAATTTAACCAATTAATATGTTATTGGCTATAGGTTTTTCATAAATGACTTTTGTCAGTTAAGGTAGTTCTCTTCTAATCTTAGCTCGTCGAGTTTTTATGAATAAGTATAGAGAGGTTTTTGTTTTTCCTGAAAATAGAAATAGGAATGAGAAGAAAGGAGAGGAAAAAAAGAAATGTTACGTTCATTTTGTGCCATTTAGTTTGCAGCCTTCATCAGCAATTCCATCTCTCAATGATCTTTTTTATTATCTGAACTCAGGCTGCATTAGCAGTCATGCTTAATTGTCCTCTATTATGTGTGCGTTGATTTTGTCTTTACTGTCAAAGTAAAAAGAACCTTGAGGACAGAAATAGAAAGTTTTACTTCCCTGTATCCCCTACTGTCCTTGGCTTTTGGCTGGGCTTGTGGTGACTGCTTGATCAGTTTTAACACTGCATTTTATTAAGTAATAAAATGTTACAATGGTTTACTGTTTTAGATTTCTGCAGCCGAAATCTCATTGCATTCTCAAAAACAGAGTTCTATGACTTGCTAGTGAACACGGAACTTATCGGAGACAAAGCAAGGAAGAGAACTCAGGCTCTCTAGCCCTTCATCCAGACCCCGTCTCAGTCCAGCAAGCTGCCTGCTTTCCATGGTTCCCCTAAGACCATCTCTGAAGTCCGTACTTGTCCCAGTAAGGGTTACACTCTGCCCAGCCTCAAAGCTGGATCAGACTGGACACACAGACACTGAGCTGCAGCTGGCTTGTGATCCTCCACCACCATGGACCTCGCCCATAAACAAGTTTATGTTGAAAACAATTAGTGGCCAAGCAGGGTCTTGTCTGACATTCTGCCACTTGGCATATATTAGACATCTGTGATTGCACGTTCTGCCCAATCCCTGGACCTAGTTTTCACAAGGATCCCCTCTGAGGTGGATAACTCTCTTTCTGTAGCAATGTTCACAGTGACTTACAGATAGGACTACCATATTTATTTTGGAGTTTTACTGCTATAAATACTGCACTTCTTGGGTCACATGGCAGGGAGAATTGTCTGTATCATGTTTACATTAGGTAGCTATTGGCTTCCATGGCCAATCCTCAAGTCCCCACCAAAGCAAGACAGAGGTCAGTGGAGGAGGACACTTAACTTCACTTACTATGAGGGTCTCTGCTTAATGTCCCAATTTTATCTCCTGCCACTCACTCCCTTGCAATGCAGGGCCCAGTAACTCTAAAAGATTTGTCATTCCTTACACACAAAATATTTCATATGTTTTTTGCCTTCATATGTTTATGCTGTTCTTAGAATATCAATAACCCCGCCCCTCTCTTACATACCACAACAACTGCTTTTCTCCTAATATTCAGTCATTTCACAGGTATCTGTTAAGTACTGTCTGTATGCCAGGTACCATGCTAGGTGCTGGAGATACAGAGGTGACTATGATGACGTTACTGCCCTAAAGGAGCTCACAATGTGTCGTGGGGCTGATGGACAGGGAACTGAATGCTGACAATGAAGACTAAGGCTGTAGGGCCCCCTGGGAGTACAAAGGAGCCAGAGGTATCAGATGTGTCTCAGACTTGCAGAGCGACTGAAGGCTTCCTGGTGGAGTTTACACGAGTCAGGACCTGGAATATGTAGGTTGTAGGAATTAGCTAGGATATAGGGAAGCAATGGTAGAGCCAAGACTACAGAGGTTGGACTTCCACATTCAGGACAGAGCTTACCCGTCTTATCTTCCAGAAGACTTCTCTGCCCCAGGCTGTCAACTGTCCTCTGAATTTTCATCACTTGTGTGGACTCCAGTCACGGCATTTATCACCTTCTGCTATAATCATATTTATGGTCTTTCTTCCTCAATACACAGTGAGCTCCTTCAGAGCAAGACTTGAGCTTAATCAGCTTATATATACAGTACCTAGTACTGAAACTTGTCCCTTAGGATGTTTAATCAATGTTTGGAAATATGAATGAATAAATAAATCAGTGGGCCAAACAACACTTGTGAGAATCTTCTAGAGGAGATATATGGACTGTGCAGCCTATCACTCAACTCTGGGCTCTAATCTCCTTATGCAAAATCAGTGACCCCTGGGCCCCCCAGTCAGGTCCTTAGGGGCAGGGTCTCTGCCGTGGGGAGGGCAGTCCTCCCATGTTGTCATCATTTGTGACTTAGAAGTAGACGGGCCACTTTTCTTTCCTAGTTTAAGAAAAGGGGTCCTAAGGGATTTACACTCTCAGAATTTTGTCCTTCTGCCAAAAAAACAATTCCTGTTTCTTCATTGTCACATAGTTTTAATTCCATTTTAAGATATGTAACGAATACCTACTACTGTACATCATGAACTACCAAATATAGGTCTAATGAAAATCCACCTTTGACTCTGCTACCTTTTCCTGCAGTTGTGATGGGAGTCACCTTACCGGTTTTGAGTTGGTGGCAAAGAAACCCAGATCCTCACGTCGACCTGTGATTGGTGCTGGGGAAATAATTAGAAAATAAAATCTCCTGCCAACCCAAAAGACTCCTCTACAAAACGTGGGAAAGAATGAAATAGCTACATCGGTCATTAAAAACTAAGCCAGGCTGTAACGGAGACCACAGGCAATCCAGTAACGAGAACGCAAAGGCAGAAAGAAACTTCACCCTTGATACAGCCAGTCAGACACCACCCATTACATACATGTGCGTCTTCTTTCCCCAATGGAAAAATGAAACCCTAACTTTATGACTAGCAGCTAGTTTCAACATGTAGCCAGGTGCCTAAGCTAAACTCCCACAGGGGCCAGGAGACCAGGCTCTCGAATGCTCACGTTGCAAAGAGATGCCAGCAGCCTCCCAGGAAAGATACCCTTGGGGGGCGAAACCGGTCAGAGGTTTATTTAGCTTTTTAAAAGTTTTACACACATCTCAAACAGACCGAGGAAACATTTCAAACTACGGTTTTCTAAAGAGAAGCTGAAAGTAAAACGGGAGGGGGCATTTCCATTTTGGCACCGGGGCAATTTTAAATTCTATTTATTTTTGGATTTGTATATGGCCTTACATTAGCCAGGCCTCATTTATTCTGTGCCTGTGCCTGATCGATCTCTCACATAATACGTGACTTTGAGCATCTCTTTCAACCTGTGAGTGTTTCTCTCTGTCCCTGTTCTGTGATTTTGGACCACCTGTCCTCACAGCTGGTAGACAGTGACTGGTTGGCTTCAAATAACCCTGGGCCCTCCAGCTGTCCTTTTTGTTGACTATGAGTGGGCAGGTCCCTTAGAGTTCTTCTCAAACTTTAATGTGCATATGATCACCTGGGGAGTGGGTTAACATGTAGATTATAACTCAGCAGGTCTGGGGTGGGGCCAAGATTCTGAGTTTCTCACAAGTTCCCGGATGAGGCCCTTGCTGCCGCTCAGGGCCCACGTTTTGAGAACGAAGCCTGGGAGCATGACTGCAATTCTTTCTAGAGCCCAAAGACAGGTTTGTTTCCTGCCTCTCCCTCCTCCTGCCTATTTTCCTTACCAGTCTGTTGCTGATAGTTTATTTATTCATTTATTCAGTAATAAATATGTATTAACTGCATTCTTTAGGCAATGTCACTCTCTCCTTTGTCCTGCGAGAGCTGGCACTCCCGTTCTTTCAAACACGGGACTACCAGTTCAAACGGCTTCCTCTTAAACTGCTACATCCGAGTCCCCGTCCTCTAATAGAACATCCCTTGAGTTGTGTGTTTGTTTTCATGTGGGTTTTCCAGGACAGTTCATGCTGCAAATATTTTCTCCCTTTGTCTTTTCATGGAAATTAATCAAAAGTTGGAATGCATCCTTTGTGAGAGTACATGCTCTGGCTTTTTTATTTGGAAAATGTGGTGATAGAGCACAGCGCCTTTGGCTGCGGCTGTCTGTCCCTCCAGCCTGCAGCTGTTATCCCTGGCTCCGTAATTAAGGCTTCTCTGCTTTGCAGCCCGTGGCCGTGGCCCTCTATTTGTCAGAAACGGGGAGACAGGAAGGGTTCTGAGTGCTTCCGATAATAGCCTTCTTTTATTCTCTGTCTGTGACAGGCTTCGGAAGCAGAGGTTCTCTGTGTGTCCTCCGCGACCTTTGAGCTGTGTCTGCCTGCTGATTCAGTGCCCCCGAGTGGAGACGCTGTGACCACAGTGGCCAGTGGACCCCTGCAGTAATAACTGAGAGTGATCGATGCTGAAGCTGGTGGCACTGATTTCTTTCTGCTTTACCACTCTCACAACTGCCGTGTGGTCTGATCTTGAAAATTACTTTTATGGTTTTCTTTCATGTCATTGTCATGCTCTCCAATTGGCATTAATTCACATCGAAGTGATTACTTTGCAAGCCGTCACAGAACTCCGTAGCTTTACAGCAGATATCAGGGCTGCAGGCGGCCCCTTCCTATAGCTTCATTTCCTTGGAGCTGCCGGCCCGGACGCTGAGGTGTGCAGGCCTGCCTGCATTTTGGTGTCAGTCCGGGATGAGTACAGCTTGCTCTCCCGCCTGCAGCAGCATCAGGGAAGCTGAAGTTCCATTTCGGTCACCTTCCCCTGCAAAAGGCCATTTCATCTCCTCACTGTGCATGCACACACACGATCACACTGCACTCTTTCTGTCTCCTGTACCCCACTCCACCTTATCTTTTGCCGCTTCTCCTTGCCTGCCACAGTCCAGCCTCATCGGTCTGATGGACACTTCACTGATGCTGTGGGTAACTTCTTCCTTCTCCCTTCATTAAAAACCGACCCGCCCCTCTAGGCCACTGAGAAGGTCTTCCAGATGGATTTCATTCCTCTTCTTCACACTCACGCTGTTTCTGCTTACAGCATTAGTAATATACATGTCACATTTATATTGTAATTAACCCCATATGAACTCCCTCTCCACAAGTTTTTCTAAGACAGTTTCTATATGGTATTAATCTTGGGGCTCCCAGTGTCTAACGCCATGTCTCCTGCAAAGCAAATGCTCACCAATTGTTAGCCACATGCACAAATGCATAGTTTTTCATGTATTGGAGGGCTGAAAATTTAGGCAGCTGGGCGCCCAGACAAGAGTCAAAAAAACTTGAAATAGACAGTGTTGGTATTGCAACATTTACTGTATTTTTCCGTGTATAATGTGCACTTTTTTGCCCAAATTTTTAAGGGAAAAATAAGGCTGCACATTATACATGGGTAGTACCTGAAATAGTTTTTATCTGTTCTTCTGTTTTATAATTATTTGTTACATAAAATTTCTTGTACTATATGTTCAAAAATAAATGCTAAAATTCTTTTATAATACAAAAACAAGTATCTAAATATAAGTAAATACAAAATTGAATGCAACATTAAAACGAAAGATTTTTTTCCTGAAAGTTTGGGCCAAAAACATGGGTGTGCATTATACACAGCAAAATACGGTAGTCAGTGATGATAAACCAGGGAAGTGCCGCTGACCATCACAGACAGTTGCCATCCATCAGCTCACGAGAATTAAGGTCATTTGACTTTCTGTGACAATCCAAGGCCTAGAAAAGAGCCTGCATGCCAGCCTCTCTGTGCCAGCCTGGTCACGGCCTTCTGCACCTGCGTTGTTCTGCTACCTATCCATTCATAACACAGGCTTGCAAGGGCTCCTTGCTGAGTTTATGGGATTAAAGCCTGGGAACGCCAAAACCCAACAGTGCCATGAAATCTTGACCCATCGGAAAGCCAGGCTGTGTCCACAGTGGATCCAGAACCCACGCAGCAGAACTCAGGTGGAGGTGAAATGAAGTCCTCTCTAAAGTGACGTTGGTATACTCAGCATTTCACGATGATCGGGGAGTTTATGACATGCAATGACTCATGCGTTTTAATAATCCGAGGCAGCATTTTTTGGCTTAGATATTTTAGAAAATATAATGGATCGGTTTCAGTATGAACCGGTTTACATTTTTTAAACTTTTCATTTGGTTTTGATCAGAATGCCCCATAAATTGGGTTCACTGGAGATTCTGAACCATGATAAAGTAGCAAGTGTCAAGAGGGAAGTAGATCACTTTATTAATATAAAAATTTTAAAATCCTACTGGATAATCCTTCCATATATTTTTGGTGTTTTGGCAGATATGGCCTGTATACATATAATAGGCACCATGATAAGATAGATGTAGTGTTTTAAGATGTGCAAAATGCTTTTACATATACTTTCTCATTGTATATAAGGTAGATATTGTAGATACATAGAACCTATGTGGATACACAGTCTTCATCCTATGTAGGTTATGCATAAGTATACTAAGATTTGTATTTCATACGGTCATGCAACGTATACTGTGCCTACTTTAGGTACATGTATATTTTTATTATTACATAGAGTATTTACCAAAAATATGATTTAACTGACTATGAAGTCCCTACTACATATAATATTTTGGACATGTGGTGTGTACACTGATAGAATATGTAATAGTTTTGATTATATAGGATATATGCTTTTGCATGTACACAAAACTGACTCTCCTCAAATAAATAATTGTAAATTTACCTGAATCTCCTTATGTTTTAGTTTCAAGGGATGTTCTAGACAGACGCTCTATGCCGACAGTCTGAATTAATACATCTTTTTTAGAAGTTGACTTTTTATGAGCTTTTATTTGGCTAAATTATGCACATCATAATGCATATTTTGCAATCAATTATTCACCAGAGCTTTAACTTACTCAAGCTAAATCACTACTCTGGGTGAAACAATTACCATTTTGAACCTCTTCATTACTGTCTAAGCCAGAATTTTTCATCATTCTTCTGTAAACCTGCAATCAACTGGAGGCCCATTCTTGTTAGAGTTCTTGGCAACAATTGAAGCTCCTCTCTAATTAAAGGCCCAGTGCACAATTCCAAGTAGGATCATGGACTTGGAACAAACTGTACTTCATCTTCACAAGAACCCTACAAAGTAGGTATTGTTATCCCCATTCAGCAGATGAGCAAACTGAGACAAGGGGCGTGTTAGCAGAGCCAGGCCCAGGGACTTCAGACACGAATTATATGCGCTGCTCACTGGCCCATGCTGACTAACATGGGAAGAAGGGGAAGTGCCCACAGGCTTTACTGAAGATTCCTACAGTGTTGCTGGGCTGAGGTGGGTGGGAGGGGGGTGGGAAGGTGGGCATTTGCACCAATGATGCTATTTTTAAAGCTTCTTGTAAAACGGATTTTCTCTCTAAAATAGGTTTGCATGCTTCCTTTTCTATTCATGCGAACAGCACCCTCCCTTTTAATTCATCTAGACGTGAAATTCCAGTGTCACCTGCTAGCCTCCCCTCCCTCCCTTTTGCCATCAAGCATTGACTGGCCCTCTTTAGGAAGCTCTCACATTTACCCCACATCACAGCACCTGCAGTCCCACGGTTGCCTCAACTTATTTTCTTACTGAAATACCACCAGTGGCTTTTTCACTTTCTTCAGGATAAAGTCTGAGAATCAGTAGGAAGCTGCCTTGCCCCTCTACCATAGCCCCTCTGCCCTCCCACAGCCACCATAGGAACATGGAGAGAGTCCTGGGGGACAAGTGCCCTGCTCCGACATTTCCTGCCCTCCTGATTAACCTTCCGAACAACCTGCGAGGTAGACGCCAGAGCTGGGCCTACAACCGAGCCTTCTCTCTGCTGCTAAAGGCCCTGCTCCTTACCACGGAGTCACGCCGTCTCTCTCAGAGCACGGGGTCTTCTCCCCCACTTCTCGCAGCCCGGCACGTCACTGCCTCTGTGCTTTTTCCCTTGTCCAAACTCTCACCAGAATTCTCTCCTTGTCTCAACCTGTTAAAGTCTTATCCACACTTAACACCTGTGTTACGCACCGTTATATTCACTTAATAAAACATAAGCAATTTTTTTAACTCAAAATTTTACTGTGAAATATTTTAACAATGCTCTTTACCTTTTTATAAAATATTCCTTTACAAAAAAGTATGTTTTCAATTATACATGGTTGATAGCTTTGAGATATTATTTTAAAAAGAAAACAACAAAACAAACTTTGGTTAAGACCCCTCAAAATCCATTCTTCTCCTGACCTATGCCAGGGTCCATATGCTGAATTTGGTTTTTATTATTGCCAGACATGTTTATATAAACTTACTATGTAAGCATGCTAACGGACAATGCAGAATGAGTGTTTCCACATATTCAGCGAAGTATAAATCATGTCACTCTGCAACTTTCTTTTTTTCACTAAACATTGAATCTTTGATGTAAATGTTTCTATTTTAATACACATAACTCTGGTACATTTATTTTAATTTTTAATAATATTACATTTCATGGAACACCTTAATTTGTTTTTCCATTTTTCTGCTAATGGATACTTAAACTGCTTCAATATTTTGTCTTTACAAATGACGCTTCAATGAATATTCTCATACAGGTAGCAGTGTACACACATGCAAATGATTCCAATGTAAAACATAGCCCTAGAGGAACGACTTCGTTTTAAGTGTGTTAGAAAACAAGCCACACGTTAACCTGACGAGCTCAGGGGAGGCTTGTGAGGCAGACTTACAAACTCAGAGGCCTAAAGTAACCACAAAGGATGGTCTGGAATTAAAATGTATTAACTAAAAGCAGTTCATGGCATTTTTCCTTAACAAAGATCAACCTTTACCTTAACTAAGCCTGTCCATTGTTTTTTGGCATCTATCAAAACAGAGGGTTGAAATATCAAGGTAACTCCCCTTTTTCTGAAACCCCTTGCAAACCCCTTGGACACAAGCTGAGACTACAAACCCCCTCATTGTTATTGTTATCAGGTTAATTGTTGACTGTAAACTATCCCTTACCCACCTGCAAAAGAGGTAAATGTCTATCATTTTTCCTTTTATCCAATCTCAGAAGCTTCCCTGCTTTGCCTTCTCCCGCCTCCCTTATCTATCACCAATGGACTTCAGGTAACACCCTTAAGGCTCCCCCTTTGACGCTAATGTATAAAATAAGGTGCGAAGCTGCCATTCGCCAAAGCATTTCCCAATGAGACATTGCTTACTGGCAACTGTTCTCAGTTAGGCTCAAATAAACTCATTCAAAATTTTCCACAGGTTTGGATGTTTCTTACGTTGACAAAGGGTATGCGTTTTTGTTAACTTCTTGTTATTACCAACTTACTCTGCGAAGTGATTATTATATTTACACTCCCACCAGCAAACTATGAGAGCTCCCATTCCTCCTGGCCTTGCCAGCCCTTGGTATTTTCAGCCTTTCATATTAGCTCGTCTGTTGCAGTGACACAGCATAACTTCGTGGCTTTGTCTTCCCTTGACTATTAATGAAGTTGCACAATTTTTAGTGTATTTATCAGACATTATTTTTTCCTCTTCCAGGGATTTTTTAATCCTTTTCCCAATTTTCTTTTGATTCTTTGGCTTTAAAAGTTTTTCACTCATAGTGAATATATATTCTCAATAGTAATTCTTGGTTGTAAGTATTATAAATATCCAAGTTTGTGGTTTATCTTTAGCTTTGTAGGTCTTGGTCGCATAGAAAATTTTTGTTTTAATGCAACCAGATTGATCAGTTTTTTAATGTTCTCGTCTAGTAAGAGATTATCCCTGGCACTCACAGCGTCCTGTATGTTTCATGCTCAGGTTTGGTTTTTCCCAGGTATGTCATTAGTGTATCAAGAAGTGATCTGTACACAGGGCAAGAAGTAGAGATCAAATTTTATTTCTCTCCAGTTTCTTTCTTTTCCAGTTTTGCCAGGAAATAATTATTGAATAATCTAATTATCTTCCCACTCCTTTATAATCTATGCTATAAACCAAAATTTCACATATGGTAGATTTGTTTCTGTGCTCTTGGTTGTCATACACTAATTTTTTATCTTCCCTTTTCCAAAATCACACATACTAAATTATGCAAGATTTGTCACGTTTGCCCTATCTGATCTTTATAAGTGTTCTTCCTTATAGTTACTGACTTAGTTTCAAATAAATCAATGCCTTTGTGTATTTTTATTGGAATTGCATTTAGTGTTTCTATTTAGAGATAACCACTGGACTTAAAATCATAAAAGAATATGATTTATCTCTAAATTTAATATAGTTCATTTTTATCTCTTTCAGTAACTCTATACATTTCTTTAAAAAGACCTTGCATATATTTTTATACTTTATCGTAGGCTCTTCTATGGTGCCTACATTGAAGTAGTGTCTCTCCAGAATAATTTTAATATTACTCCTTGTAGGTACCTCAAGGGGATTGCTGACCAATTCTATATCAAATTCCCAGGCAACCTCACATACAAAAAAGATTCAGGGTCGTTATGATGAATTTTCAGGGAGACATTTTCCTACCCAGAATCTAGCCAGAGACTAGCTTCCTTGTTGGGGGATTTTCTTAGTGTCTTTGATGGCCTGAGATGTACCTGGTGTCTTGCAGCCTGACAACGCCGGGCAGGCCCACTCGAGATTCGGACAGACGGAAGGGAAGTGGAGCCGTGGGGATGCTTGACGTGCCTTTATTCAAGGGTGAGTGATCCATGCTTGCTGCAAGCTGCGTGTGTTTCAGGAAGCCCCTAACCCCTTACGCACTAAAAAGAGACACAGCTGGCAGAAAGCCAAAACAGGTTGTATACCATAGCGAGATTCTGCGCATGTGAGCCCGCTCAAGGCTCTGAGAGCACTACTTATCTCAGTTCCCCAGGCATCTGGGTGAGGAAGCCAGATTGCCTCTGTTTACCCTACACCTGGGGACAGAGGTCTGTGTGACAACACTCTGCCCCTCTGTTCCCCTGCCTATAAAATGATTCTGCTCCCAAGTTTAATGTGTGCGGGTGGGTGGGGGGGAAGGTTTCCGCACAAAGCAATTCTCTAGAAACCAGCCGGGCGTCCTATAATTCAACTTAATTCAGACACTATCTACCCAGGGAGGGCATCAGATTCCACAGGTTGAGGGATCAGTCCCACAGGAATGCCCCCCACCCCCAGATCAGGCAGCAATTACAAGCCCAGGGTGCCACCTGTACTTCTGACCAACAGGCTACATAGATCAGAGGA